>CM038678.1:622423307-622705816 GCA_021605205.1 Aegilops longissima
GGGCCGAGAGCTTGTGCTGGCCGGCTGTTCGCTGGATCAGCCGGAGCACAAGGTCTCCATCTTGGAAGGATCTTTGCTTGATCTTCCAACTGTGGTAGCGGCATAGACTCTGCTGGTAGATGGCGGACCGACTTAGTGCCAACAGCTGGCCCTCTTCCAGCAGATTGACGCAGTCTTCTCGTGCTTCCTTTGCTTCCGCCTCCATGTATATGGTGACACGAGGTGAGTCGAACTCGATGTCAGTTGGAATGATAGCCTCGGCACCGTATACAAGGAAGAAAGGTGTGAAGCCGGTTGACTTGTTTGGAGTGGTGCGCAGACTCCAGAGGACGACCGACAGCTCGTCCAGCCAGCAGCCGGCCGAACGTTCCAGGGGCTCGACCAGTCGGGGCTTGATTCCAGACAAAATGAGGCCGTCTGCTCGCTCAACCTGGCCGTTTGACTGTGGGTGGGCAACGGACGCTAAGTCCAGTCGGATGCCCTGCGTCGCACAAAAACGGGCCAAGGCGCCTTTGGCAAAATTTGTGCCATTGTCGGTGATGATGCTGTGGGGTACTCCGTACCGAGTGGTGATATCTGTGATGAAAGTCACAGCAGTCAGACCATTTAACTTCTAGATTGGCTTTGCTTCTATCCACTTGGTGAATTTGTCCACGGCGACGAGCAGGTGAGTCATGTCGCCGCGTGCTGTCTTGAATGGTCCCACCATGCCCAGTCCCCAGACGACAAAAGGCCAGGCAAGGGGAATGGTCTTGAGTGCAGAAGCCGGCAGATGCTTCTTGGAACTGAACTTCTGGCATCCTTTGCATTTCTTGAGCAAGTCTTTGGTATCCTCTAGAGCAGTCAGCCAGAAAAAACCATGGCAAAAAGCTTTGGCCACAAGTGATCTTGAGGCCGCGTGGTGACCACACTCGCCCTGATGGATATCTTTGAGGATTGCTTGGCCTTTCTCTGGCTCCACGCAGCGCTGGTATACACCAGTGACACTGCGCCTCATGAGCTCTCTGTTGATGATGGTGTATGCTGCTGCCCGACGTTGCACCTGTCGGACCGAGATCTCATTGGCTGGCAGCTCTTTGTTCACCAGAAAGTTGAGGATGGGCTGAGCCCATGATGGCGTTGTGATTTCCTCCACTGTTAGCACTACTACTTGTATTGGGGTGGCTGGGCTGGGAGGTGGCGGGTTGGAGTCGGCCACTGCCTGCTGTGTTGTTGAAGTCCTCGAGCCGCTTGCTGAAGTCCCCGGGCCGGGCTCTAGAGTCCCCGGGCCGGGTTCGACTGCTGCAGTCCCCGAGCCGCCAACCAAAGTCCCCGGGCCGACTGCTGCGGCCTTCAAGTCGAATCTGACTATTTAAGGAGCAGCCAGCACGAAGATAGAGTCTGATTCTGGCGAAAGCTTGATGGACGGCTTGAGGAGGCGCTGGAGGGACACGCCGACTGGTATGGCTTGTCGGGTGGAGCCGATTCGTGCAGGCATCTGCTTGCTCGTTGTCGTTTCTTGGTACATGGAGGAACTCACACCCTTGAAAGTAGCCGTTGATTTGCTGAACGAGGAAGCGGTAGCTTGCCATGTTTGCATCCTTGGCGTCCCAATCACCAGACGACTGTTGGACCACCAAGTCAGAGTCGTCGTAGCATAGAATCCGGCGAATGCCAAGCTCTTTGGCAAGCCGGAGTCCGTGTATAAGTGCCTCTTACTCGGCCACATTGTTGGGGGCAGCAAAATGGATTTGCAACATGTATCTGAGCTTGTCACCTTTGGGAGAGGTGAGGACGATGTCGGCTCCCAAACCGGTGCGCATCTTTGAACCATCAAAGTGCATCTGCCAATGGGTGGAATCCGGCGCTGGCGGCAGGTACTGGGTCTCGGCCCAGTCGACGAGGAAGTTGGCCAGTGCTTGGGACTTGATGGTGGTGCGAGGCTGGTAGAAGATAGTGTAGGGGGCCAAGTCGATGGCCCATTTGGCCACTCGGCCTGAAGCATCTCGGTTGCCTATGATCTCGGCAAGTGGAGCAGTGAAAACAACTGTTATGGGGTGCTCTTGAAAATATGGCTTCAACTTCTTGGCGGTGAAATGCACGCCATAGCACATCTTCTGATAGTGAAGGTAGTTCTGCTTGAAAGCCGACAGTACTTCACTCAAGTAATACACCGGTCTCTGGACCGGCAAAACCTTGTCGTCTTCCTTGCGCTCTACCACAATAACCGTGCTGACCACCCGGCTGGTGGCGGCGATGTAGAGGAGCATGGGCTCCTTAGCAGCCGGCGCGGCCAGGACAGGCGGCGTGGTCAACATCTTCTTGAGCTGGAGAAAAGCCTCGTCCGCCTTGTCATTCCACTCGAAGTGAGTGGTTTTCTTCAGGAGTTGGTACAAGGGAAGGGCCTTCTCGCCTAGCCAGCTGATGAAGCGGCTGATGGATGCCAAGCAACCGGTGAACTTCTGAATGTCTCTCAGTCGGGTAGGTTTCTCCATCCTCTCGATGGCCTTAATCTTCACAGGGTTGCACTCGATGCCGCGTTCGGAGACCAGGAAGCCGAGGAGCTGGTCGGCTGGTACTCCGAACACGCACTTCTCTGGGTTGAGCTTGATCTAAAATCGGCACAGATTTTCAAAAGTCTCCTTGAGATCTTCTAGGAGGGTGCCACGCTTCTCCGTCTTCACCACAACATCATCCACATAGACGTGGGCGTTTCTGCCGAGTTGCTTGAGGAGGCACTTCTGCATGCAACGTTGAAACGTGGCGCCGGCATTCCTCAAGCTGAACGTCATCGTCAAGTAGCAAAAGGCTCCGAATGGCGTGATGAAAGAGGTCTTCAGCCTATCGGACGGGTCCAATTTAATCTGGTGGTACCCTGAATATGCATCCAAAAAACTCAACAGCTCGCATCCATCTGTGGAGTCGATCACTTGGTCAATCCTTGGCAAGGCAAATGGATCTTTGGGGCAAGCTTTGTTGAGGCTGGTGTAATCGATACACATGCGCCACTTATTGTTCTTCTTTAGTACAAGGACTGGGTTGGCCAGCCAATCTGGGTAGAATACTTCCATAATGAAGCCGACTGCTAGGAGTCGGGCTATCTCTTCACCAACGATTCTTCTTTTCTCTTCCGATAGGCTGTGAAGTGGTTGCTTGACCGGTTTGGCGTCAGGTCGGACGTGTAGCTTGTGCTCGGAGAGATTCGTCGGAACACCCGGCATGTCCTTAGGAGACCATGCAAAGATGTCCCGATTCTCACAGAGGAAATCGACGAGCTCGCTTTCCTATTTGCTGCCAAGGTTTGCACCTACGGCAGCGTACCTCTCCGGGTGCTCGAGGTCCAGCGGTACCTTCTTTGTCTCCTTGGCCGGCTTGAAGGATCCCTCAACTTCCGACTCCTTGGGGTCAGGGGACATGTCCGGCTGCTTGCCGGCCATGGCCACCACTCGGTCAAGGAGCCGCTTCTCGGCGGCGATCACAAGGGACTCGGCCAGCCGACTGCTGGTAGCTGCACAGGCGGATGATTTCTTGTAGTCTCCAGAGACGGTGATGACCCCCTTGGTGCTTGGCATCTTCATCTTGAGGTAAGCATAATGCGGCACCGCCATGAATTTGGCCAAGGCAGGTCGACCAAGCAACGCATGGTAGGGGCTCTCAAGGTCAACTACTTCAAACCAGACGGGCTCTCGGCGGAAATGATCTTTGTCTCCAAAGAGGACATCTATCTTGATCTTGCCGATTGGTGAGTGTGAAAGGCCTGGAACTATGCCGTGGAAGACAGTCCGACTGGGCAGAAGATGTTTCGGCTTGATGTTCAACTTCTCCATGGTGTCGCAGTACAAGATGTTGATGTCGCCATCTATCAGGACTCGGGAGAAGCGAGTAGCTTGTCTCTCCGTGGCGAAGGTGGCTTCCAACACCAAAGCGTAGGAACCTGTAGAGGGCATTACTTCCGGATGGTCTGCTCGGCTCCAACTGATTGGCTTTTCTGACCAGTGCATGAACTCTGGGGCTTCAGTAGCTACCGCATTCACTTCTCGGGATTGCTGGCGTCGGCTGCGCCTGTCGTCAGCCACACTGGTGAAGACGACGTAGGCTCCTTGCTCTTCTGGGTACTCATCTTGAATAGCGGCACCTGGCCGGGCCGCCTGCTGCGGGGGAGGAGGCGGCGGCGGTGGGTCGGCTAGTGGAGGAGGCAGCAATCCTTCGTCCTTGGTGATTCGGGTGAGCCAGTGACACTTCCGAGTGGTGTGGTTGGATGGCTTCGCACCACTGTGAAACTTGCAGGGTACATCAAGGGTTTGCTCATAGGAGAAGGCGGGCAACCAATTTGGCTTGCCGCCCTTCTGACGCTTGGGAGCAGGCTGCCCTTCCGGCTGCTGGTCTTCGACTGTCGCCACCTGTCGGCTGGTGGAAGCCGGCGGTGGTGCTTTGCACTTGTTGTCGTTCTACTGCTGCCGCCTACTGGTGTCACCAGACAGAGTCCGAGGAGCTTGAGCAGCCACTTTGTTGGATGCATCAACTTGAATCTCCGTCTTCATGGAGGAGTCGGCCGTGGCGTACTTGTCGGCTATGATCAATAGCTCGTCGAGGGTTGTCGGCTCGTCGCAGAGGAGTCAGTGCTTGAGCAGGGTGCCTTCTCTGCACCCGGCCGTGAAGTACTCGATAGCCTGCACCTCGTGCATGCCTTTGCAAGAGTTGTGTAGCTCGGCCCAACGCGTGAGGTAGTCGCGAGTCGATTCGTTGGGGCCTTGTACGCACAGGGAGAGCTGGCGAGGCTTGGGCGGCCGCTTGTACGTGCTAGTGAAGTTGCGGACGAAGGCTTCAGTAAAATCTACCCAGTTGTTGATGTTGCGGGGCTTCAGGATGTTCAGCCATGTCCGGGCGGTGCCCTGGAACATGAGCGGAACATACTTCACGGCAACGCGCTTGTTGCCGTATGCTATGCTGACGGCCGTGGAGTAGTCGACCAACCAGTCCTCTGGCTTCACGGAGCCGGTGTACTTGGGTGTATCTCTTGGGAGCGTGAACCCTTGGGGAAAGGGCTCGTCGTGGACGGGGGGGCCAAAGCAAAGTGGGCCCAGCACGTCTTCTTCTTCTAGCGCCAGGGATCGGTTGAGGTGGTCGATCCGGTGGCGGGCATCGTTCTCTCCGACTCCTTCTCGGCGGCCAAGGCGGTCACCGAGTGTCAGGTGGTCAACAGGCGGCGGGGAGGTGCGCCTCTCCCTACGGGGTGGAGGGGGAGGCGGACAGTCGTCCCATCGTTCCACTGCTCTTTGGCGCCCGTCTTGGTCGCGCTCGATGGTGATGCGAGTTTGACTGCGGCTAGCAGCCGGCTCCTTGTCTCTTCTGTCGTGGACGGCACCAGTCGGCATCCGGGATATCGTGCCTTGATCTCGGCGAGGAGGCGGGCTGTCATTCTGCCGGTTGGGTGCTTCGGTGCGGCAGCCGACTTCTTGCTGCTTGGCAGCTGCGTCAATGAGCCGCTGGACGCGCTCCGTCATGTGGCAACGCTCGTCACCCTTGAGCTTGTCCAGCGCGTCTGCTGCCGCCTGGGCAGCTCGTATGTTCTCCGCAGGCGTGGCGTAGAGAGGGCGGTCTGCCCCGAACATGCTGGCAATGGCCGTGCCATGCTGCCGGACAGTGCCGATGCGGCTGGGCCCACCAGGAGCCAGCGTACCGCCCACTGCGTAGTCCATCTCGCGCTGGTAGGCCTTTGAGAGGCGTCTCATGCTAGCCAGCTTCTCGGCGCTCTCGATGAGCTGGACACAGCGCGCCTCCAGCGTCTCGGCGTGCGTCTTCTGCAATGGGCACAGTCAGGTCGCGCAGCGCCGTGATACGTCTCCGTCGTATCTACTTTTCCAAACACTTTTGCCCTTGTTTTGGACTCTAACTTGCAGGATTTGAATGGAATTAACCCGGACTGACGCTGTTTTCAGCAGACTTTCCATGGTGTTATTTATGTGCAGAAACAAAAGTTCTCGGAATGACCTGAAACTCCACGGAACGTATTTTTGGAAAATATTAAAAATACTGGAAGAAGAATCCACGTTAGGGGGCCCACACCCTATCCACGAGGGTGGGGTGCGCCCCCCTGCCTCGTGGGCCCCCTGACGCTCCACCGACCTCAACTCCAACTCCATATATTGACTTTCGGGGAGAAAAAAATCAGAGAGAAGGATTCATTGCGTTTTACGATACGGAGCCGCCGCCAAGCCCTAAAACCTCTCAGGAGGGCTGATCTGGAGTCCGTTCGGGGCTTCGGAGAGGGGGATTCGTCGCCGTCGTCATCATCAACCATCCTCCATCACCAATTTCATGATGCTCACCGTCGTGCGTGAGTAATTCCATCATAGGCTTGCTGGACGGTGATGGGTTGGATGAGATCTATCATGTAATCGAGTTAGTTTTGTTAGGGTTTGATCCCTAGTATCCACTATGTTCTGAGATTGATGTTGCAATGACTTTGCTATGCTTAATGCTTGTCACTAGGGCCCGAGTGCCATGATTTCAGATCTTAACCTATTATGTTTTCATGAATATATGTGAGTTCTTGATCCTATCTTGCAAGTCTATAGTCACTACTATGTCTTATGATCCGGCAACCCCGAAGTGACAATAATCGAGACCACTCCCGGTGATGACCATAGTTTGAGGAGTTCATGTATTCACTGTGTGTTAAAGCTTTGTTCCGGTACTCTATTAAAAGGAGGCCTTAATATCCCTTTGTTTCTATTAGGACCCCGCTGCCACGGAAGGGTAGGACAAAAGATGTCATGCAAGTTCTTTTCCATAAGCACGTATGACTATATTCGGAATACATGCCTACATTACATTGATGAATTGGAGCTAGTTCTGTGTCACCCTATGTTATGATTGTTACATGATGAACCGCATCCGGCATAATTCTCCATCACTAATCCAATGCCTACGAGCTTTTCACATATTGTTCTCGCTTATTTACTTTTCCGTTACTCTTTGCTACAATCACTACAAAACCCAAAATATTACTTTTGCTACCGTTACGTTACTTCCATATTACTTTGCTACTAAATACTTTGCTGCAGATACTAAGTTATCCGGTGTGGTTGAATTGACAACTCAACTGCTAATACTTGAGAATATTCTTTGGCTCCCCTTGTGTCGAATCAATAAATTTGGGTTGAATACTCTACCCTCGAAAACTGTTGCGATCCCTATACTTGTGGGTTATCAAGACTATTTTAAAGCGCCGTTGTCGGGAGCATAGCTCTATTCTTTGAGTCACTTGGGATTTATATCTGCTGGTCACTATGAAGAACTTGAAAGGCGCTAAGACAACAATTTATCCCTCAACTACGAGGGAGGTAAGGAACGCCATCTAGCTCGCACTTGATTCACCCTCTGTTTTGAGTAAGCTTTTGACACCTAAACCTGCTTACGCTATTAGATTACGATATGTGCATGTTATTGATGATGCCACTTCTGCTATGCATGATACTTATGATGAAACTACTTCTATGCTTGATACTCTTGTGCCACTTGGTGAATTTCTTGATGAACAACTTGCTAGGGTTAGAGAGAATGAAATTATTGAAACTGATAACATTGATGAAAGTGATGATGAAGACTCTCCCCTAATAAATATGAATCTTTGTTGTTCACGAGGGTTATGTTTTTGAAAAGAAGCTGCTCTAGCTATTTTAGCTTGCAAAGATAGATATGAGCTCAAGAGGTTATTAGCTAAATGGAAGCAGCAATCTCTTAATGCTAGAATGAAACCTGACCTGCTTTTGCTACTTCACCTATCGTATTCTTGATAAGGATTATGAATTCTCTGTTGATCCTGATATAATTACTTTGGTTGAATCTGATCCTTTTCATGGCTATGAATCTGAAACTGTTGTGGCACATCTTACTAAATTAAATGATATAGCCACCCTGTTCACTAATGATGAGAAATCTCGCTATCTTTATATCCTTAAAATATTTCCGTTCTCATTAAAGGGTGATGCTAAGATATGGTTTAATTCTCTTGATCCTGGTTGTGTGCGTAGTCCCCAGGATATGATTTATTACTTCTCTGCTAAATATTTCCTTGCTCATAAGAAACAAGTTGCTTTGAGGGATATATATAATTTTGTGCCAATTGAAGAAGAGAGTCTCCCACAAGATTGGGGGAGGCTTCTCCAATTACTTAATGCTTTGCCTGATCATCCTCTTAAGAAAAATGAAATACTTGATATCTTTTATAATGGACTAACTGATGCTTCCAGAGATTACCTGGATAGTTGCGTTGGTTCTGTTTTCAAGGAAAGAACCCCAGATGAAGCTGAAATTCTATTGAATAATATATTGACAAATGAAAATAATTGGACACTTCTGAGCCAGCTCTGAGCCAATTCTGAGCCTATTCTAAACCAACTCCAAAGAAGAGAGTGTTCTATTTCTCGATCTGAAGATATGCAAGAGGCAAAGAAATCTATGAAAGAAAAAGGTATTAAAGCTGAAGATGTTAAGAATTTACCTCCTATTGAAGAAATACATGGTCTTAATCTACCCTCTGCTGAAGAAACATATGATCTTAATCCATCACCTATTGAAGAAACTCATGGTCTTGATAACCCGACACAGGTAGTAAAGGTAAATTCTCTCTATAGATATGATAAAGCTGAAATCCCTCCTACTAAGTTTGCTAGCCAATGTTTGGATGAGTTTGATAATTTTATGGTTAAGCAAGAAGATTTCAATGCTTATTTTGGTAGAAAATTGAAATACAATTCCGATACGCTTGAACACTTGGGTGATTATATGTCTAGAGTTAAAGGTGAACTTAAACTCATTACTAAACATGCTTCTATGGTTACCACTCAAGTAGAACAAGTACTTAAAACTCAAAATGATTTGCTCAATGAATTGAATAGTAAGAAAAATGATTATGCTGTTAGAGTGGCTACTAGAACTGGTAAAATGACTCAGGAACCTTTGTATCCTGAAGGCCACCCTAAGAGAATTGAGCAAGATTCTCAGAGAAATAATATTGATGCACCTAGTCCTTCTAAAAAGAAGAAAAAGAAAAATGATAGGACTTTGCATGCTTCTAGTGAACCTATTGCTGAACCACCTGAGAATCCAAATGATATATCTATTTCTGATTCTGAAACACAATCTGGTAATGAACATGAACCTAGTGATAATATTAATGATGATGTTCATGATGATGCTCAACCTAGTAATGATAATGATGTAGAAATTGAACCTGATGTTGATCTTGATAACCCACAATCAAAGAATCAACGTTATGATAAGAGCGACTTTGTTGCTAGGAAGCATGGTAAAGAAAGAGAACCATGGGTTCAGAAACCCGTGCCTTTTCCTCCCAAATCATCCAAGAAAAAGTGTGATGAGGATTTTGAGCGCTTTGTTGAAATGATTAGACCTATCTTTTTGCGTATGCGATTAACTGATATGCTCAAAATGAATCCTTATGCTAAGTATATGAAAGAAATTGTCACTAATAAAAGGAAGATACCGAAAGCTAAAATTTCCACCATGCTTGCTAATTATACTTTTAAGGGTGGAATACCAAATAAACTAGGAGACCCAGGAGTACCAACTATACCATGGTCCATTAAAAGAAACTATGTTAAAAATGCTTTATGTGATCTTGGAGCCGGTGTTAGTGTTATGCCTCTCTATTTATATCGTAGACTTGACTTGAATAAGTTGACACCTACTAAAATATCTTTGCAAATGGCGGATAAACAACTGCTATACCTGTCGGTATTTGTGAGGATGTGCCTGTTGTGGTTGCAAACGTTACTATTTTAACTGACTTTGTTATTCTTGATATTCCCGAGGACGATAGTATGTCTATTATTCTTGGAAGACCTTTTTTGAATACTGCAGGGGCTGTTATTGATTGCAACAAAGGCAATGTCACTTTTCATGTTAATGGTAATGAGCATACAATACACTTTCTGAGGAAACAACCTCAAGTCCACAGTATCAGTTCTATTGGAAAAAATCCATCGATTATTTTTGGAGGTTTTAAATTTCCTCTTCCTACTGTCAAAAAGAAATATGATATTCTTATTATTGGGGATGTGCATATCCCGTTGAGGTATTTATAGTGTTATTGAAATTTCTCCGGTTCCATGTTATTCGAATGAGTTTGTTAACAAGACTTGATCAACCTTGTTAGTGGATTCCTTTTGATGAGCATGAGATGGATGAAACTAGAAGGCACAACCTTACATACCCTCTTTCTACTTTCTGTTATTTAGTTGAAATAAAGTAAAAATAGTATTTTTTTGTCTGCATTTTCGATTTATCCGTGCAATATAAAAATACCCGAAAATAAAAGTTCTCCAAATGCCCTGAAAATGGAATATGATTTTTCTGGAATATTTGAGAATATCGCTTGAGAACACAGCAGGGGAGCAAGCACACAGCCACGAGGGTCCAGGGCGCGCCCACCCCTACAGGGCGCGCCCTCTGCCTCGTGTGCCCACGGTGGCTCCCCTCCACTTATTCTTGCACCCACACACTTCTTCTTCCTCCCAAAAGAATCACCATCCATCTTAAGCACGAGTTCTAGCTCATTTTGCTGCGATTTTCGATCTCCTTGCTCAAAGCACCTCTCGCAAAACTACTTGGGGAGATTGTTCCTTGGTATGTGACTCCTCCATTGGTCCAATTAGTTTTTGTTCTAGCGCTTTATTCATTGCAAATTTGTGCTGCCTAGGTGACCATGTTCTTGAGCTTGCATGTCAAATTTATATGGTTCCAAGTAGTTCTAATGCATGATATAGTCTCTAGGCACTTGTAGGAGTAGTTGCTATCAATTTTGTTGGGTTTGGTTCAATTTTATTTGAAGTTACTAAAAATTTCAGAAATTTTTCAGAGGAAGAAATATGCTTAGGAAAATGTACCAAGGTGCTTCTTCAAGGAAGCAAGGACCCAGGCTTGCAATGCGTGATGCTGACGATGAGCCACCATGGGACGCTCTAGTGCGGCCTTGTGAATGGCCTTTAGAAAACTTTATGGATCGAGCGGGAATCAAGGAAGAATTTAACGCATATTTGTGTAACGCTGATCTTGTGAGCTTCGAGGAAGAAAAGTGTCGCCAGTACCACTATCTCACTAGTTCCTTTGTGAGGAGGTTTGAATTTTCATCTTCACGCAATTCTCCAACTGTCCTGTTTGATCTTTATGAAAAATCTTATACGATGGACTTAGAGGATTTTACTACTGCTTGCAAACTTCCACATTGGGGTAGTGCTAGTGAACCCCGCAAATCTGAATTTAGAGATTTTCTTGCTAGTATAACTGTGGGGGAATCTAGAGATATAGCACAAGCTACCATCAGGAGCATTCATTTTCCTGCTATACATTATTTTGCTCTCTTCATAGGTAGGTGCACAAATGGTAAAGATGAAGCATGTCATATGTGTGTCCCTTACCTCAGTATTCTTAGGAGTGCTGTGTTAGGAGACAAATCTTATAATTTGGGAGCCATTGTTGCATGTTGGTTGCATCATAATAGATTTAATGGAGATTTCTTTGGTGGAATTTATGCAACCCGCTTAGCTGATTTTCTTGGTGTAACCATACGTAATGATGATATTGAATTGCCTCCTGCTTACCTAGACTTTAATGCTATGGTTCACCATCAGTTTGTTGAGAGGAATGAATCGCCTCTCCAGTATCGCTTAATCTTTGACAGATGTCGTGCTGTCCGTATTACTCTCCCTACTCCTGCCTTCTTTGATTATCAGGCAAAAGTAAGACAATTTATTACCAGAGAGGAGGCAGATGAGTACGAGAGGAGGGCGGAGGCAGCTTGCCTTCACGCTGCAGCTCAGGAGGCAATAGCCGCTGCATCTTAGTACGACCCCAAATACAACTATGGATATCCGCCAGGCCATCCGTGGCAATAAACCAACTTAGGCCAAAAGCCTAAGCTTGGGGGAGTACGTATTTCTCACCGACCATACATTCATGTTCACACACTCATTGCTAGTCATCAGTGCTCATACTCTTTCACTGTAATATCCATGCTAGTTTATTTTCCTTTTTCTTGCTCTCTTCTTGTATGTTTAATGAACCTTAAGAAAAAACAAAAAAAATTAGTATAGTTTTTAGTTTCTTTACTTTTCTTGTTGTAGTAGTAATAATTAAAAAGAAAACCCAAAAATATTTCCGGTTCTTCTTTTGCTTGTTGGGAGCTTTCCCGTGTAAATAGTTTTATTTCTTTTCTTTTCTTTGGGGGTAGATAGGAGAAGACAATAATTAAATTTTTGAAGTGGCTCTTATATGCATTATTGTTAATTAACCAAGAGCCCATATTGCCTTGTCTTCTCCTGTTTATTGAATGCTCACAGATTCCAGCTTAGTCCAATGCACGTGCACTCTTATTATTTTCACATCGTTTGGACGTGCAAGTGAAAGGCAATTATGACGATATATGATGGACCGACTGAGATGAGAAAAGCTGGTATGAACTCGACCTCTCTTGTTTTTGTAAATATGATTAGTTCATCGCTCCTGATTCAGCCTATTATGAATAAACATGTTTGCAATGACAATTAGAGATTATAGTTGCTTATGCCATGCTTGATTAGCTATGAGTTATAATGGTTTACCTTGCGTGCCAACATGCTATTAAAATGGTTGTGATGTGGTATAGTGGGGTGGTATCCTCCTTTGAATGATTTAAGTGACTCGACTTGGCACATGTTCACACATGTAGTTGAAACAAATCAACATAGCCTTCACGATATTTATGTTCATGGTGGATTATATCCTACTCATGCTTGTATTCAATGTTTATTATTTTAATGCATGTTCATGACTGTTGTCGCTCTCTAGTTGGTCGCTTTTCCCAGTCTTTTGCTAGCCTTCACTTGTACTAAGAGGGAATACTGCTTGTGCATCCAATTCCTTAAACCCCAAAGTTATTCCATATGAGTCTGCTATACCTTCCTATATGCGGTATCTACCTGCCGTTCCAAGTAAATTTGTATGTGCCAAACTCTAAACCTTCAAATGAAATTCTGTTTTGTATGCTCGAATAGCTCATGTATCAACTAGGGTTGTCCGTATCTTCCATGCTAGGCGGGTTATTCTCAAGAGGAGTGGACACCGCTCCTCATTCACGAGAAAATGGCTGGTCTCCAGGATGCTCAGTCCCATGCTTTATGCAAACTAAATCAAAATAATTGCAAACAAAACTCCCCCGGGACTGTTGCTAGTGGGAGGCACTCGTTGTTTCGAGCAAGCCATGCATTGATGCTTGTTGGTGGAGGGGGAGTATAAACTTTACCATTCTTTTTGGGAACCGCCTATAATGTGTGTAGCATGGAAGATATCGCCATCTCTTGGTTGTTATGTTGACAATGAAAGTATACCGCTCAAAATATTATTTATCTCTATTTCAAAACCGAGCTCTGGCACCTCTACAAATTCCTGCTTCCCTCTGCGAAGGGCCTATCTATTTACTTTCATGTTGAGTCATCACCCTCTTATTAAAAAGCACTAGCTGGAGAGCGCAGCTGTCATTTGCATCCATTACTATTAATTTTTATTGGGTATGGCTATGACTGGATCTCTTTTACCATGAATTACAATGTCTAGTCAGTCCTTGATCTTTAAAGGTGCTCTGCATTCATGTTTTGCAGTCTCAGAAAGGGCTAGCGAGATACCATCTTATTATATCATATTATGATTGTTTTGAGAAAGTGTTGTCATCCAAGATTTATTATTACTGCTCGCTAGTTGATTATGCCATTGGTATGAGTGAACATGAGACCAAGAGTTATTGTGAATGTGGTTAGTCATAATATTTGCTGAAAACTTGAATGCTG
Source organism: Aegilops longissima (assembly GCA_021605205.1). Classification (NCBI taxonomy): domain Eukaryota; kingdom Viridiplantae; phylum Streptophyta; class Magnoliopsida; order Poales; family Poaceae; genus Aegilops; species Aegilops longissima. The sequence continues at coordinate 622,437,134 of CM038678.1, forward strand.
TCTTTAAATATTTGCAACAACAAGAACAAACAGAGTTTGTAAAAGTTTTTCTTTATCACTTTCAGTTTATCAACAGAATTGCTTGAGGACAAGCAAAGGTTTAAGCTTGGGGGATTTGATACGTCTCCGTCGTATCTACTTTTCCAAACACTGTTGACCTTGTTTTGGACTCTAACTTGCATGATTTGAATGGAACTAACCCGGACTGACGCTGTTTTCAGAGACACTTTCCATGGTGTTATTTATGTGCAGAAACAAAAGTTCTCGGAATGACCTGAAACTCCACGGAACGTATTTTTGGAAAATATTAAAAATACTGGAAGAAAAATCCACGTCAGGGGGCCCACACCCTGTCCATGAGGGTGGGGGGCGCGCCTGGCCCCCTGGGCTCGCCCCCTGCCTCGTGGGCCCCCTGACGCTCCACCGACCTCAACTCCAACTCCATATATTCACTATCGGGGAGAAAAATCAGAGAGAAGGATTCATCGCGTTTTACGATACGGAGCCGCCGCCAAGCCCTAAAACCTCTCGGGAGGGCTGACCTGGAGTCCGTTCGGGGCTCCGGAGAGGGGGATTCGTCGTCGTCATCGTCATCAACCATCCTCCATCACCAATTTCATGATGCTCGCCGCCGTGCGTGAGTAATTCCATCGTAGGCTTGCTGGACGGTGATTGGTTGGATGAGATCTATCATGTAATCGAGTTAGTTTTGTTAGGGTTTGATCCCTAGTATCCACTATGTTCTGAGATTGATGTTGCAATGACTTTGCCATGCTTAATGCTTGTCACTAGGGCCCTAGTGTCATGATTTCAGATCTTAACCTATTATGTTTTCATGAATATATGTGAGTTCTTGATCCTATCTTGCAAGTCTATAGTCACCTACTATGTGTTATGATCCGGCAACCCCGAAGTGACAATAATCAGGACCACTCCTGGTGATGACCTTAGTTTGAGGAGTTCCCTTAGTTTCCATTAGAACCCCGCTGCCACGGGAGGGTAGGACAAAAGATGTCATGCAAGTTCTTTTCCATAAGCACGTATGACTATATTCGGAATACATGCCTACATTATATTGATGAATTGGAGCTAGTTCTGTGTCACCCTATGTTATGATTGTTACAGGATGAACCGCATCCGGCATAATTCTCCATCACTGATCCAATGCCGACGAGCTTTCCACATATTGTTCTCTGCTTATTTACTTTTCCGTTGCTACTGTTACAATCACTACAAAACCCAAAAATATTACTTTTGCTACCGTTACCGTTACTTCCATATTACTTTGCTACTAAATACTTTGCTGCAGATACTAAGTTATCCAGGTGTGGTTGAATTGTAAACTCAACTGCTAATACTTGAGAATATTCTTTGGCTCCCCTTGTGTCGAATCAATAAATTTGGGTTGAATACTCTACCCTCGAAAACTGTTGTGATCCCCTATATTTGTGGGTTATCACGCCGCTTCGAGTGGATCTTGGGCACCGCCCCCTGAGGGAGTCCTGGATTAGGGGGTATCCGGACAGCCGGACTATTTCCTTGGCCGGACTGTTGGACTATGAAGATAGACGATTGAAGACTTCATCCCGTGTCCGGATGGAACTCTCCCTGGCGTGGAAGGCAAGCTTGGCAATACGGATATGTAGATCTCCTCCCTTGTAACTGACTCTGTGTAACCCTAGCCCCCTCCGGTGTCTATATAAGCTGGAGGGTTTAGTCCGTAGGACGACAACAATCATACCATAGGCTAGCTTCTAGGGTTTAGCCTCTACGATCTCGTGGTAGATCAACTCTTGTAACACTCATAGCATCAAGATCAATCAAGCAGGAAGTAGGATATTACCTCCATCGAGAGGGCCCGAACCTGGGTAAACATTGTGTCCCCCGCCTCCTGTTACCATCCACCTTAGGCGCACAGTTCGGGATCCCCTACCCGAGATCCGTCAGTTTTGACACCGTAAGGCTTGATGGCTCCTTCTATCATCGGCAGCGATGCGGTCTAGGGTGAGGTCTCCCTCCCCGGACAGATCTTTGTATTCGGCGGCTTCGCTCTGTGGGCTAACTCGCTTGGCCATCTGGAGCAGATCGAGAGCTACGCCCCTGGCCACCAGGTCAGGTTCGGAAACTTGAACTACACCGCCGACATCCGCGGAGACTCGATCTTCGACGGATTCGAGCCTTGCCAGGTGCACCGCACAATCACGACGTGCATGATATAGCTCTGTCCTCGGACGGTGTTCGGGAGATCACACCGGAAACTACTCCGGCCTTCAATTCGGAGCAAATTGCGCCATCCAGGGAAAGGGGGATAGACCCCGCCATGGAGGCCGTACTCTCAGCGGCGATAGAGCTGAACACTGACTTTACCCCTCGTGAGAGCTGTGCTGCCGAACCATTGGATTTGTCCCCAGCCACAGGCTCCGAACTGCCTACGTCCGTGCCTATCGAATCCAATTGGGCACCGACCATGGAGTTTGCCTCCGCAGATATATTTCAGCACTCGCCTTTCGGCGACGTGCTAAATTCATTAAGGTCCCTCTCCTTGTCAGGGGAACCTTGGCCGAACTATGTCCGGCTAGAGTGCGATGCGGACGACGAAGAAATTCGATGCCCACCCACCACCCACTTAGTAGCCACTGACGACGATTTAACCGACATGCTCGACTTCGACTCCGAAGACATCGACGGTATGGACGACGATGCATGAGACGAACAGGAACCACCGCCCACAGGGCGCTGGACCACCACTTCATCACATGACATATACATGGTGGATACGCCCAAAGAAAACAATGACGGGGAACGGAAAGAAGCAGCGAGGAATAGCTCCATCGAGAAGCAAACAAAGCATCGACGTAGGCGCCGCTCTAAACCTCGCCTCGGTAAAAACAGCGATAACAGCGCAAGAGAAAATAACACCTTGGTCGACTCCAGATGAAATGACGACCACACTGACCCAGCGGCAAAGCAAAATGAAGCCGCTAACGGCGAACATAGTTCGGATCCGATGTCCGAACACGGTGACACCGAGGATAAAGCTGACAAAACTCCCTCTGAGGAGGAAAATAATCTGGCCGAAGATGTGCACATCATCCCAGAAAAGCACTTGGAACAAGAGAACCTCCGCAGAAGGATTATTGCCACGGCGAGGGATCTGAAGAAGCAGAAGCAAAGGCTCAAGGCCGCACAAAATACGCTCAATAGCAGATGGAACAAAGTGCTTGACAACGAAAAAATGCATGGTGGAAGTTACCATGCAAAGATCTATCCAAAGTGCAAGCTATTGCCCGAATTCGACGACGAGGCCGCAGAGCCCACACAGCCGAAAAACAAAACAGCCAACCGGTCAGATCAACCACCCCGTGGCCGCGATAGAGCGGCTAACAGGGCCGCACATAAGAATACCACAACCGTCCGAACGCCTCGATAAATCTAAATACAGGGGTGCCGCACACCCCCTATGTTTCACCGATGAGGTGCTGGACCACGACTTTCCAGAAGGATTCAAACCAGTAAACATAGAGGCATACGATGGGAATACAGTGAAGGAAATATGCCCTAGAGGCAATAATAAAGTTATTCTTTATTTCCTTATATCATGATAAATGTTTATTATTCATGCTAGAATTGTATTAACCGGAAACATAATACATGTGTGAATACATAAACAAACAGAGTGTCACTAGTATCCCTCTACTTGACTAGCTCGTTAATCAAAGATGGTTATGTTTCCTAACCATAGACATGAGTTGTCATTTGATTAACAGGATCACATCATTAGGAGAATGATCTGATTGACATGACCCATTCCGTTAGCCTAGCACTTGATCGTTTAGTATGTTGCTATTGCTTTCTTCATGACTTATACATGTTCCTGTAACTATGAGATTATGCAACTCCCGTTTACCGGAGGAACACTTTGGGTGCTACCAAACGTCACAACATAACTGGGTGATTATAAAGGAGTACTACGGTGTCTCCAAAGGTACATGTTGGGTTGGCGTATTTGAGATTAGGTTTTGTCACTCCGATTGTCGGAGAGGTATCTGGGCCCTCTCGGTAATGCACATCACTATAAGCCTTGCAAGCAATGTAGCTAATGAATTAGTTACGGAATGATGCATTACGTAACGAGTAAAGAGACTTGCGATGTTGAGATTGAACTAGGTATTGGATATGACGATCAAATCTCGGGCAAGTAACATACCGATGACAAAGGGAACAAAGTATGTTGTTATGCGGTTTGGTGATAAAGATCTTCGTAGAATATGTAGGAGCCAATATGGGCATCCAGGTCCCGCTATTGGTTATTGACCGAGAATAGTTCTAGGTCAGGTCTACATAGTTCTCGAACCCGTAGGGTCTCGCTGCAACAACGTTACGATGGCAGTTATATTATGAGTTTATGAGTTTTGATGTACGAAGGAGTTCGGAGTCCGGATGTGATCACGGACATGACGAGGAGTCTCGAAATGGTCGAGACATAAAGATTGATATATTGGAAGCCTATGTTTGGACTTGGAAGGTTCCGGATGAAAGCAGGAAGTTCTGGAACACCGGGGGTTACGGAACCCCGGGGGTCTATGGGCCTTGATGGGCCATAAGAGAGAAGAGGAAGGGCCGGCCAGGCAGGCTGCGCACCCCTCCCCTCTAGTCCGAATAGGACAGGAGAGAGGCGGCGCCCCTTCCTCTTCCCCTCCCAAGTCCTAGTCCAACTAGGAGAAGGGGAGTCCTACTCCCGGTGGGAGTAGGACTCCCTGAGCGCGCCCCTTGGGCTGGCCGCACCCCTTGCTCCTTTATATCTGAGGCAGGGGGCACCCCATGACACACAAGTTGATCTACGGATCGTTCCTTAGCCGTGTGCGGTGCCCCCTCCACCATATTCCACTTGGTCATATCGTCATGAGCTTAAGCGAAGCCCAGCGCCGGAGAAGTCATATCGTCATGAGCTTAGGCGAAGCCCTGCGTCGGTGGAGCATCATCATCGTCCACGCCGTCGTCTTGACGGAACTCATCCCGACACTTTGCTGGATCGGAGTCCGGGATCGCCATCGAGCTGAGCGTGTGCGAGAACTCGGAGGTGCCGTGACGTTCGGTGCTTGGATCGGTCGGATCGTGAAGGCGCACGACTACATCAACAGCGTTGTTATAACGCTTCGCTTTCGGTCTATGAGGGTGCGTGGGACAGACACTCTCCCTCTCGTTGCTATGCCATCACCATGGTCTTGCGTGTGCGTAGGAAATTTTTGAAATTACTCGTTCCCCAACATCAGACCACAGGAGTGCGGATTGAGGACTTTATCCTCCATATCCATATGGCTCATGGAGGCGATCTCCACGCCATCAAGTACTTGCCCTCAAGCTTAAAGGACCAGCTCGGCACTGGCTAAAAAGCCTCCCCGAAAACTCCATTGGAAGTTGGGAGGAGCTCGAGGATGCTTTTCGGGCTAATTTTCAAGGGACCTATGTCAGACCTCCGGATGCAGACGATTTAAGTCATATAATTCAACAGCCCGGAGAGTCAGTCCGGAAGCTTTGGAACAGGTTTCTCACTAAGAAGAACCAAATCGTCGACTGTCCGGACGCCGAAGCCTTAGCAGCTTTCAAGCACAGTGTCCGAAATGAATGGCTCGCTAGACACCTCATTCAAGAAAAGCCGAGAACAATGGCAGCCCTAACAAGCCTCATGACCCGCTTTTGCGCGGGCGAGGACAGCTGGTTAGCCCGCAGTAGCACCAGCGGCCCAAGCACATCCGAAGTCAGGGATGGCAACGGAAAACCACGACGCAGTAAAAATAAGCGCCAGAATAAAGAAGACAGCCCAGATAACACGGCGGTAAACGCCGGATTCAGGGGCTCTCGACCAGGCCAGCGGAAAAAGCCTTTCAAAGGCAACAGAGATGGACCGTCCAGCCTAATCAAGATTCTAGACAAACTATGTCAGATTCACGGAACCCCCGAGAAACCTGCAAATCATACCCATAGAGAATGTTGGGTCTTCAAGCAGGCTGGAAAGCTAAACGCCGAACACAAGGGGAGGGAGACGCCAAGTGAAGACGAGGACGATCCTCGCCAGCAAAGCACTGGGGGACAGAAAAAATTCCCACCAGAGGTCAAAACAGTGAACATGATCCATGTGACGACGCGGAGAAGCAAACATGCACTCCGAAACACATGAGCCATAGTGCCCGTCACCCATAAGCCCAACCCCTGGTTGACCCATCCGATCACTTTTGATCGTAGGGATCACCTGACAAACATCTGGCACGAAGGATTGGTTGCCTTTATGTTAGACCCAATAATAAACGGCTACCATCTCATACGAGTCCTTATGGACGGCGGCAGTAGTCTAAATCTGATATATCAGGACACAGTCTGCAAAATGGGGATAGACCCGACAAAAATCAGCCACAGTAATACTACCTTCAAGGGAGTAATACCAGGCCCAGAGGCCCGCTCCACGGGCTCTCTAATACTGGAGGTCGTATTCGGTTCACCCGACAACTACCGAAGTGAAAAGTTAAAGTTCGACATCGCTCCATTCCGAAGCGGCTATCAAGCATTACTCGGACGAACAGCTTTCGCTCGTTTCAACGCTATACCGCATTACGCTTCTCTTAAGCTTAAGATGCCTGATCCGCGCAGCACCATCATAGTAAATGGAAATATTGAGCGTTCCTTACGCGTAGAAGAACGTGCGGCTGCTTTAACAGCCGAACACTAGACGACCTCACCAACCAGAACAAATGACCGATCGTTAAGACCACAGACACGGTTAGACGAGTCCGGCGCATAATTAGACATACGTGAGATTGGTTTGATGGTTATACCCTTATAGACGGTACCAGGGGCTTCCCGCGCGTAAACAGTGCTAGTTCAGCTCAACTTTACTTATCTTGAATTTTAAATGGTTTATTTAGAATAACCAATTTTTTGCACGACAATTTTCAACTAAGTTCCTCTCTTGTTACAGATGACAATCGTGCTACACCCATCCAGGATATGGCACAACGGAGGCACAGGCGCAGCCGTGTAGCAGGGACCCGCTCAAAGGTTTCTCTTTAGATTAAGACCCTGCGTGAACCTTTTTTACTGTCTCTTGTTGTTCACATCCTCCGGATTCTCAGTACAACCGGGACGGATGCTGGCGTTATTGGCATTTGGCCACGTCAGAATATTGCACGTACGTGGACACTCGGGGTTCATCATCAAGGGCATTGTTCAGCCCGGCATATGTTATGAAGACCAAATACCTTTGGGAGTGTTCGGCGTCGCGAGTTTGGCCTTATATGCATCAGCTCCGAATCATGTCTTTGGTCAAATGTTGGGTTTGCCCGACTCCTGTGTTTTGCTACCTTACGTTCCGCTCTATCGGCTAAGGTGGCACCAGGAGAACTACTGCGATGTGCCCTGGTTCACCCGGATGAGCACCTCAGTAGAGAAAGCCGAAAACTGACTGTCATGATAAAGCGCGGGACTGGTCAACCACTCGATGACTTAGCGGAATCTTCGGGATTCCTCCGCATTAACGAAGTGCCGTTTCCCGGCCAGGCATGTACGCCCCGTATTCGGACGAGCGCGGAGCCACCAGGGGCTATATAGTAGCCCCACTGTCAAACTCCTATGGCTAAGTGAAAATGTTAAAGCAATATAGTCCGATTGCCTAGTTTGCTGCGCTATCACCTCCTTAATGGACTAAGACGTTGGATCAAGTGTGAATATGCGTCTTCTGCGAACACCCCCGCATTATATGTGTGGGGGCTGAAGCCGACGACTGCAAACTTTCAGGTTATATACATATATACACAAACGGCCGCACAGGATGCATCATAGTACTTTCAGGCAAAAAGTATAAACGCAGCCTTTATAATTTAATAAACATTGTTTTTACAATGGGAATACATGTCATTAGAACATAATATTCTTCGAGCACTGAGCTTCTATTGAACGAGCGCCTTCAAGGACTTCTTCAAAGTAGTGCTCGGCAGCTACTCGGCCAACGGACGAACCCTGGATTGCAATAGCGGTGGCCTCCATGTCTGCCCAGTATGTCTTGACACGGGCAAGTACCATCCGCGCGCCCTCTATGCACGCCGACCTCTTCATAGCGTCGATATGCGGTACAGCACCAAGGAACTGCTGCACCAAGCCAAAATAACTGTTCGGCCTAGACCCTTCCGGCCACAGGTGATCCACAACAGATCTTATGGCAAGCCCGGACAACCTATGGAGCTCGGCCCATTCGTCCATCCGCTCATTCAACGGAAGCGGACGCGCTGGAACGTTAAATTGCGACCAGAACAGCTTTTCCACTTCATGATCTTTTTGGTCTTTGAAGTATTCGGCCGCATCAGTGGCATTTACTGCCAAATCCAGATATGCGTCTGCAGAACTCCACAGCCGGTCAAGAGGAGCGTACTTAGGATCATCCGCAGCATAAAGGGCTTCCCAGCCGCGATATCCCCGGCTTGACGCAGCTCCTCCTTCATCGCTCTAATTGTAGAGCGGGCATCCTTGGCTGCCACCGTGGTCTTCTCCAGGTCCGTCATCTTCGCTCGATTTTTATTTTCGAGAAGCTCGTAAGGGCCGGAGGCATCCTTCAATTCCACAGACATCTTGGCTATTTCATCCTTGCTTCGGCAATGCGCAGCATGTTCGGCTCTCAGCTCTTCGACCGCCTTTAGGGCGGCCGCATCACTTTTCCTGGCTTGCTCCTTGGCTCGGGCAAGTTCCGCCCGAAGGGCCTCCACGGCGGCAGCCCCATCTGCAGTCACACCATATTAAAGATACTAGCATTATGCTCCTCTTACTATGTGTTGATCACAGGAGAAATCACGTACCCTGTGGCTCGTCGAGCCGTTCGTTCACAAGCATGATGTCGGCATCTGCCGCATCAAGTTGCCGCTTTAGCTCGGCAAACTCAACAGTCCGGCTAGACACCGGACCTTCCTCCACCTGCATATGAAGGCGGCCTAATTATTACTTGGGACTATGATCCTCTGTTTGCCGCCGTTCTCGACAGCAACCAGAGTCTCAGGAGCAACTATCTGCACAGGGCACACCTAACGTGTGCGGTACCGTCAACAACATACACTATTTCACGTACCTCAAAGCCTTTCAGCGGCCTCATAAAAGCTTCATGCAACCCGCTCTCGGCGGATGAAATCCTCTCAATCACCGTACCCATTAGCGTACGATGCACTTCTGAGATAGCCGCTTGCTCTAGCAGATCCTTCAGTGCGTCCGGTCGCACACCGGACGGTGTCAGACTCTTTCGGTTGCTCTCTTCAGGAGCCGAATACTGAGGACTTCGGGTGGCCAAAGGATTACCCTCTGGCCTTGCCGGATCAGGAGAAGCCCTCCGCGACGACTCTTCGGAGTCGCCCACCTCATGAGGCAGGATGGCACGGGGAGGTGTTTCGCTCTCCATCATCTCCGGAAGAAGATCACCCGAAGACGAACTCTGCCGAGAAGGGCTACGATCCGAACTACAAGATAAATGCTTCGTTTATTTTCCTTAGAAGTAAAGCAGGGTGTTTTTACTATTAAGTCCCCTTTTACTTACAGCTCGGTGGAGGGTTGATCCCCTTGCAGGCACTGTGCGGCAAGGGTACCCCCCGGGGCAGGACCCTCTGGCGAAGATTTCTTCCCCCGTTTGGAAACCATTGTTTCCGGGTCTTCAGAGGCGGTCCTCTTCCTTCCTCGGGGAGGGGGAATTTCAGATTCTTCTCCCCGGTTATCCTCCTTCGCGGAGGCACTAACTCCCCGTCTTGGATAAACACTGAGAAAGGTCCGCTTTCGGCCTCTTTATTCCCCATGTATCTTCCCCTGAGGGCGCTTGATAAGGCGCAAGCTCCAGCATCCTGGCTAGTAGAGGATCCGGTGAGACCTCAGGGAGGGGGGCCGGACACATGATCATTTTCGCCTTTGTTACCTAGTCCTGGTCAAAGAGCGACTTTTCAGAATGATGTTATGATAAATAAAAAGACAACGTGTTCGGCTATGTGACTGCTTACTTGGGTATCTGGACGATTGCAGCTCAGACCCGCATCCTCGATGGTGTCCGGACACCTTACTTGTGGTCCGAAGAACAACTTGTACATCTCTTCAAGAGTCATGCCGAGGAAGTGCTGAATAGTTCTCGGTCCTTCCGGGTTGAACTCCCACATACGGAGGGGTCGACGTTTGCAGGGCAGGGCTCGTCGAACTAACATGACTTGCATTACCGTGGCCAGACTGACATCTCTCTCGAGGAGATCTCGGATGCGGCTCTACAGCGTCGGCACATCCTTTACTGGCCCCCAGTCCAGCCCCTCGCTGATCCATGGCGTCAGTCGTGGTGGGGGGCTCGAGAGAAAGGCAGGGGCGGCCACCCACTTGGTACCCCGGGGAGCTATGATGTAAAACCACTCCCGTTGCCATAAGCTGGACACTTCCAGGAAGGAACCCTCTGGCCATGGGACGTCAGCACTTTTGCTTATTACAGCACCTCTGCACTCTGCATGTCGCCCCTCGATCATCTTCGGTTCCACATTGAAAGTCTTGAGCCACAGGCCGAAGTGAGGGGTAATGCGGAGGAAGGCCTCACATACGACGATAAACGATGAAATATGAAGGACCGAGTCCGGGGCCAGGTCATGGAAATCCAGCCCATAATAGTACATGAGCCCCCTGACAAAAGGATCTAGAGCGAGGCCTAGCCCTCGGAGGAAGTGAGAGATGAATACAACGCTCTCGCCGGGTTCGGGAGTGGGAATGACCTGCCCTCGAGCAGGCAGCCGGTGTGAGATCTCGCCCGTCAGAAACCTGGCCTCTCTTAGCTTCTTGACGTCCTCCTCTGTGTCATAGGAAGGCATCCACCGACCTTGAAGGTTGGATCCGGACATGGTTGGAGGTCCGAAGCGCCTGACCTAAGCCTCGGGTGTTGGAACTCGAGGGAGGGGGAAGGATTCGATTGAGTTCAAAGAAAAAGGATAGGCCTTGGTCTCTTTATAAAGAGAGTGAATACCAAGCATCCTCCTCGTGACCGTTTGGGACTTGCCTACAATCGAGGAGTCATACCAACGGGCACGATTGGGTTACCCACGTCCGTGTTGATGAGAATCCTGTAATAAGGGGGACACGATCTCTACTCCGACAAGACGTGCCAGTAAGATGGCCTCGCAAAGCGTGCAGGCTGATTGGAAAAATAGTTCATGTAAAGAACAGGCCAGGGCATGATGTCTCGTTATGAAGGGTCGTCAGCAGATTAGATTTGTGGAAGTATTATTCTCTCCACGGTGGTATGTGGAACTTGTTTTGCAGAGCCGGACACTATTCAACAAGTATTCAGGATTTGGAGAAGAACCCGCCTTGCAATGCCGAAAACAATCTGTGCGCCGGACTCATCGTCATTGAAGCCTGGTTCGGGGCTCTTGAGGAGTCTGGATTAGGGGTATCCGGACAGCCGGACTATATCCTTTGGCCGGACTATTGGACTATGAAGATACACGATTGAAGACTTCGTCCCGTGTCCGAATGGAACTCTCCTTGGCGTGGAAGGCAAGCTTGGCAATACGGATATCTAGATCTCCTCCCTTGTAACCGACTCTGTGTAACCCTAGCCCCCTCCAATGTCTATATAAACTAGAGGGTTTAGTCCGTAGGATGACAACAATCATACCATAGGCTAGCTTCTAGGGTTTAGCCTCTACGATCTCGTGGTAGATCAACTCTTGTAACACTCATATCATCAAGATCAATCAAGCAGGAAGTAGGGTATTACCTCCATCTAGAGGGCCCGAACCTGGGTAAACATTGTGTCCCCCGCCTCCTGTTACCATCCGCCTTAGACGCACAGTTCGGGACCCCCTACCCGAGATCCGCCGGTTTTGACACCGACACCCCCAGAGGCTCCATCGTGGCTGATGACGAGCACCTCCATGACAGTGCTAGCGCTGCTGTTAGCGCAAGGGAGAGGGTCGTCGATGACCACCACGTTGGTGGGGAACGCATCAAGCGAGGCCATGTCGGAGTCGACGAGCATTGGGTCGGTGGAGCCAACCGACTCCAAATTGACGGTCAGCTCGTTGGCGATGTGGAGCTGGTCGAGGAGGCTGACGACGTGATTCTCGGGGTCAGCAGTGCCTACGTCGGATGCAGGCTCGTTGGCGAGGCGGATCTCGCCAACGAGGTCGGTGAGGCAGCTTGCCACGCAGGCGACTTCCGCGCCATGCAGCGCGTAGGCGCAGACACCGTCTGGCATGCCGGGCTGGTTGCGCTCGCGGGGGAGGAAGAGGGTTCCCGTCCAGAACAGATCTCTGCACGATGGTGCACCTAGCCCCACGGTGGGTGCCAAATGTCGGGGTTTTCGTGCGACATATGCCAACGGATGGCTTATCATGGAGGGGGCTAGTAAGAAGTCACCGGTGCCAGGAAACGGGATGAGGCGAAGACATGCACTCTGGCGAATCTTACCCAGGTTCAGGGCTCTCCTAGGAGATAACTCCCCTAGTCCTGCTCTACGGGGTCTCCGCATGCTCACTATATCAATAGATGAGTACAGGTTGCTCCTTGAGCTGTTTGCTAGAGGAGGAAGAAGGGCAAGGCTAGCTCTCTCCTCTCTCTATAGGTGTAGTGTGTAGTCTAAAGATCTGAACCCTTGGCATGGGTGCCCTGGGGGGTTTATATAGGCCTACCCCCCAGGGGCACAATAGTAAACTAGCCAGTTGTAGGCCCAGGCCGTCAGTGTCTCTTGCGGCCGGCTTCTCCGCTGGCTGCTGGGGCCCACTGACTGGTGGGACACGCCGGCTGTCTGGTACTTGGCCGACAGGCCGTGCCCGCCGCCGGCGGGTCTTGCCGGCTGCGCATTACTGTAGTCGTGCTTCTAATGATGCTTGCTTTGTTGGGGAAGGCGTGGCTACAGTCCGCCGTCTGGCGGGCATTCGCTATAGCCATCTCCTGTCCCTTCGGGTTAATGGCGCACAGACTCTTAGGAGGGGGCGGGCCGCTTGCTGGGTGCCGACCTCCCTCTCCAGCCGACTGGCCAGACTTGCCGCCTTCCGGCCTCTGACAGACTGTAAGGGCCCGCCGCCTGTGGACCGTACCGACAGCCCGTCGTGGGTGCATGGTCCTTCTGACTTGGATGAGGTCATGGGCGGAGGGGCTACAGTGTCGCGCCATGCAGGAGATCTCCGACCTGTATGGCGTGCTGTAACCACGACTCGCCCTGGATTTGGGGGTGGCAGGCTTTTCTGTAGCCATGCCCCGTCTTGTCGTCTTAATGGGGGTGCAGACTATAAGGGCGCTTGGGGCCGCCTGCTAGGAGCCGGCCTCTCTGGAGGCCGCCTGCTAGAAGGCGGCCTGCTTCATGGCCGGTTCATGGGGTCCTCCGCCTTCTGGCAGCCGTCCGATTGGGCCAGCCGGCCTCGAGAAGGCGGCAGCCAAGCTTTGAGGCTCGAGGGGCGCAGTCGGCCCCGATGTCTTGAAATGCCATGGGGAGCAGATGAGGCTACCCATGGCCATAACTCCGACACGGCCTATATTTGCAGGATGGCAAGCACACCATCATCACCAACTCTGTTTTTTAAAAGAAAAAATGAGTAGAGAGTAGATAAGTAAAGATAAATATTAAATATAAAATAAATATAACCGTAGAGAAGAGAGTAGAGATAGCAGGTACGTCGGGAAAGGATCGCGCGCGCGGGGGGAAAATCGGCCGGGCGCGCGCTAGTTTTGGCGCGCGGCGTCCGGCGCGCTTTATTGAATCCAACACCCTCCCACCGCTCTGTGCCTTGCCACTGCTCTCTCCCCACTCTATGCCTTGCCACCATTCTCTCCCCGCTCTTTCTCGCCTCGCCGCCGCCGCATCGTCGGGAAACTTGGGGATACCATGGCGTCCGCACGCGCCCCTCCGGCGGCTTCTCTGCCGAGATCCGGTTCCACGGGATGCGCCTTGGCCACGGCAATTTTGACACCGCCAACGAGGCCGCCCGCGCGTACGACACGGTGGCATGGCGCCTCCGGTGGCCTCATTGAACATTGAACTTCCCTAACGTGCCGACGTGGGAGCGGGCGCAGGAGCTCGTGCCTCTGCCGCGGCTTATCACCGACGAGGATCGTCGCGACAACCGAAGGCAGGAGCACCGTCTCGGCATCGCAGAGATGGACGAGGAAGCCATGGCGTTGTGGCACCAACGCTTCCCGCAGGGCATCATCAACGAGCGTGAGTTCTACGCGCAAAGGAGGGCGGAGAGGAAGAAGAGGAGGGCGGAGCGTGCCACCTATCGCGAGGACAAGCGTATGCGAAAAGTGGACGCTCAATTCACTTTGAGGCTAGGAGCAGCGTCGTCCTGGGAATCCGACGTCGATCGGTATCTTCACGCCTACATTGGGACATCGGAGGAGGACATCATCGAGGAGGAGTCGGACGACGAGGAGTAGTTGAACTATCTATTTTTTTTATCTATCTATGCTATATCTATGCCGAGAACTATCCTCTACTCTCTAGTCTCTACTCTCTATCTCTACTTCTTGATCTCAGCACTATAAACGCTTTTTTAAAAGCACTGCGCATTGCACTTCTGTTGGAGATGCTCTAACATGGAAGACGAGTGCTTTAAACGGGGGCCTTCGGGGGCGTCCCGCTCTCCATAGCATCCGAGCTCAGTGAATCCTCCGATGAGGATTGTTTGGTATGGGACCTTGCCGGACTACCAAAAAAATGGCTCAGGTTAAAATATTATGCCATGATGGGTCTGGACGCATAAACGTACTCAGATTCAATATACTCACGAATTCACCAGGGGCTGGGCCCTGGGATCCCACGTCGGGCCGCTGTTGGCGGCGGCAGAGGACTCCTTCGGAACAGGATCTTTTCCCCTCTTAGGTGACTTGGCCTCCAAGTGTGCGGAGGCCGTCCTCTTCTTTCTTCCCCCCGCAGGGGATTCATCCTCCTCCTCCTCCTCTTCGGAGGCAGAACGGGCATCAGAGCCTTCGGATATTGTGTCAGAAGTGCCGCGGCGGCGAAGGCCGCCCCAGGTCTTTTTGGCCTCCTTCTCGGTCGTCTTCTTCGGCACCTTGTAAGGCGCCGGGACCAGCATCTTCGTCAGAAGTGGGGCGGCCGGTTCTTCGGGCAGCAGGGCCGGACAATGGATCCGCTCCGCCTTCTTCGTCCAGCCCTAGGAGAGTTGTGGAAAACACATTAAGCGCTTCCCTTGGGTTATGCGGATAAAAAGTACGATGACTCACCGAACTTGGAGGGCGGGACAGTTGGTACCCGTGGTCTTCGGCGGAGTCCGGCCATGATTTGCTAGACTTGAAAAGCACCGCGAGGAGCCGAAAAGCTCTCGCAGGGTTTGGTGCTTGGCCGGGTCGAATTCCCATAGATTGCAAGTACGGTGTTGACAAGGCAGGATCCGGTGAACTAACATCACCTGGACTACATTGACAAGTTCAATGTTCTTGTCTCCCATATCTTTAACGCGCGTCTGGAGCACCGACAATTCGTCGGACGAGGACCAGTTCAGGCCCTTCTTGACCCAAGATGTAAGCCGCAGGGGGGCACCGGATCGAAACTCGGGAGTAGCGGCCCATTCCGTGCTGCGCGGCTCGGTGATATAAAACCACTGCTGTTGCCACTCCTTGACAGAATCATTAAAGGTGCTTGTTGGCCATGTAACGTTGGGCATCTTGCTCACCATAGCACTCCCGCACTCGGCGTGCTTGCCACCCACTACCTTGGGCTTCACATTAAAAATCTTCAGCCATAAGCCGAAATGTGGCGAGATGCGGAGAAAATCCTCGCACACGACAATGAATGTCGAGATGTTGAGGAAGGAATTAGGGGACAAATCGTGAAGATCGATCCCATAGTAATACATGATGTCGCGAACGAACGGGTGGAGGGGAAACCCTAGCCCGCGGACAAAGTGAGGGAGGAATACAACCCTCTCGTGGGGTTCCAGAGTAGGGATGATCTGTCCCGCCGTCAGGAGACGGTGGCTGATTTTCTTGGCCAGATACCCGGCCTCCCGAAGCTTTTTGATATCCTTCTCCCGGATGGTAGAGGCCATCCATTTGCCTCCTGCTCCGGATCCGGACATTTTCGGAAGGCCTTTGTGGGCAGAGAAGATGAACGCTTGGGCGCTGGAGCTCGGGCGGAGAGGAATGGATCGGGAAGAACAAAGCGTGGGTGCGAATGGGAGTCCTTATCCCCTTATAAAGGCAGCAGGGATTCTGCGCCTCCCACTTGCCTATTAAAACCGCTTATTCCCCAAGCGCCGTAATTGATGGCGTGATTATGTTACCCACACCCGTATTGATGAGAATCCCGTGAAAAGAGGACACGATCTCTGCTTCGACAAGACGTGCCAACAAAACCGCCTCACGACACGTGCAGTGGCAGGCTCGGAAAAACGGTTCGTCATGACCAGACCACGGCAGAACGTCATGTTAAGAAAAGCTGTCAGCAGATTAGATTTGTGGAAATATTATTCTCTCTACGGTGGTATGTGGAATTTGTTTTGCAGAGCTGGACACTATCCTTGTGTTCAAAATCTTCTATGGAATATTCAGAAGAGGAACCCGCCTTGCAATGCCGAAGACAATCTGTGCGCCGGACTCATCGTCATTGAAGCCTGGTTCAGGGGCTACTAAGGGAGTCCTAGATTTGGGGGTCCTCGGACAGCCAAACTATATACTTTAGCCGGACTGTTGGACTATGAAGATACAAGATTGAAGACTTCGTCCCGTGTCCGGACGGGACTCTCCTTGGCATGGAAGGCAAGCTTGGCAATACGGATATGTAGATCTCCTACCTTGTAACCGACTCTGTGTAACCCTAGCCCCCTCCGGTGTCTATATAAACCGGAGGGTTTAGTCCGTAGGACAACAACAATCATACCATAGGCTAGCTTCTAGGGTTTAGCCTCTACGATCTCGTGGTAGATCAACTCTTGTAATACTCATATCATCCAAATCAATCAAGCATGAAGTAGGGTATTACCTCCATCGAGAGGGCCCGAACCTGGGTAAACATCGTGTCCCCCGCCTCCTGTTACCATCCGCCTTAGATGCATAGTTCGGGACCCCCTATCTGAGATCCGCCGGTTTTGACACCGACAACCGCCTCCAAGTCGTTCACCTGTGGCCCCGACCATCAACTCCTACGGATCAAATTATCACGCGAGCTGACTATTCCTACAAAGGTGCGCTCCACCACGTAGCCGGTACCCGCGCATGCAGCAATCGTGCACCTAGGATTTTAGGGTTTATTTGTTAACGGTGCCTTTATGTAACTCTCGTGTGTGCGAGACAGCGAGAGACCGACTGTTGCGTGCGCCTCTTCTCTTCGTATATGTACTCCACCGTTTGTCTGGTGTCCAAAAAATTATACAGTGGTAATAACTACTCCCTCCGTTCCATAATGTAGTGCCTATAGATTTTTTGAAAAGTCAAACCTCACAAACTTTGACCAAGTTTGTGGAGAAAAATTTACATCTAGATTGCAAAACATATATCTCTAGATTCATCATATGATGTAGTTTCGCATTATATATTTTTGCTATTGTAGATATAAGTATTTTTCTCTACAAACTTGGTCAAAGTTTGCAAAGTTTGACTTCTTAAAAAATCTATAGGCACTACATTGTGGAACGATGCGTTGCCACACGATCAAAGTTGATTAATACATATTCACCGATTTGATAGAAAAAATAGTCTAGTTTTGAAATACGTATATCACTAAAATATGTTATGTTTCACTCAAAATATATTCCTTTGGCGGTTTTGATTAGATAAGGGAGGAATGTTGTTGGTTTCAAGATTCGAGAAGTGGTATATGTCTAGTTTCTACTCAAAAGGATGAATGAGGGAAGGCCTTATCTGCAAATGTGGAGAGGAGTGCGGGTAAATTGTCATAATTTCCTTCATATCCGTTAGATATAGATCGGACGGCCTATATTGCAGGATGGCAGGCACACCATCATCACCGACTATGCTTTTTATAAGAGTAGAGATAAAAACAGAGTTGGTGATGATGGTATGCCTGCCATCCTACAATACAGGCCGTCCGATTTATATCTGGCGGATAGGAAGGAAACTATGGCAATTTTGCAAAAAGATACCCACACCCATCTCCACATTTACAAATAAGGCCTTCCCTCATTCATCCTTTTCTCCCACAAGATAAACTACTCATACAAATGCATCTTGATGTTCTGTGCAACGCATGGGCATCTTGCTAGTTGTTGCAAAAAGCCCATGTGTGTGTGAGAGAGAGGGAGAGAGGAGGAGGATGGAGTGCATGTGTGACAAAGACACAAAGAATGTGTGTGCGAGAGGTATCGGCTTAAAATGAGGCGATAGTGTGTGTGTGCATGATCGAGAGGGCGTGTCCCAAGAAGGGAAGAAAAATCTACATAGATACAAGGAGCGCGAGAGAGACATGTATGCGATAGTGGAAGCACGAGTGTGCGGGTGTCTAAACCTATCTAGAGGTTAGTCGATAAATGTATGTGAGAGAAAGATGAGTCGGGGGTGCGAAAGCGAGAGTTTTGTGTGTGTGAGAGAGAGACGGTAGTCGGGAAGGGGAGTGGAAGCAGGAGTTGTGTCTGTGTGTGTGAGAGAGAGGGGGGAGTTTGTCTGATCGGTAAACAAATGAATAATGTCAATTTTATAGCTTGGATGGAGACGGAAAGGAGACCGCAACAAATGTTGTGTCTGCAGGAGAGAGTAATTTTAGTGGTATGAGTCATATCTAGAGACATATAGGGTGTGTGAGAGAACCTCATAGAGAGAAAGACAAAGTGAAAGATGAGTGAGACTGTGTGTGTGGTGGTGAAAAAGAAAGCTTAGGTACCTAGTGATACCAGAGAACGGTAGAGACATGAGAGATAATGAAACCGTGTAATGTATAATGATAGGGAGAGTGTGACACTTCTCAAGGGAGACGTCGAGAGACCATGTTTGCGATGATAGGAGAAACATGAAGTGAGCATGCGGGTGAGCTGGAGAAAAAGAGTCATAGCTACATGAAGGTGCATGCATGCGAGAGAGATGGGCGTGAAAGGAGTCAACATAAAAGGGATTCAAATATTTGAATTCGAGATGATGATACATGTAATTCATACTCGAACCAAAATTCATCTATCAAACATGCATACTCATATGAATTCACGCACATCTATGTTATTTAATATGTAGATATTGCTGATCCATACATTTTAGTAGAACATAATTTGATTTAAATTTTTTTAATTCAACCTTATGATTTTGAGACCATTGTATTTGTAAATCATATTATACATATAAAGGAGCAGAATTCTTTGTTGTGCTTTTGAAAGTATATATATATATATAATGATGTATATAGAATTTTATTCCAATCGAAAATGGATCCAGCCTGAACAAAAATAGAATACAAACTGGATTCGAATTGAGTTGGCACGGTAAACGTGCACTCTTGCTCTGCAAAAATTTGAACGAAGCGGGAAAAGTCACAGTAACCGCCCGAAACCAAAATCCGCGAGATGGAAATTATTGCCTATACCTGCCACGCAAAGCCTATCGGCTCGATTTCTATAGGTTTTGATAGGGGTAGGTTTGTAATTTCACTCAAACGTGACATAACCGCCTCTCACCCGGATTCATACATGGTGGGCGCCAAAACATAGTGTCTCCTCGGCCGAAATCGACTCCCTCTCCGATTCATACACGGTGGGCACCAAAAACAAACTCTCGTCGGCAAATATTCGGTGTATGCGAGATTACCGTCCTATCCCCAACCGACTAATATTGCTGTGATGTAGGAAATTTTAAACGGGGGCTAAGTTTGTAAATTTCCTTGCATTTGAGACAAGCGCGCCCTGAAGACATGGTTCCACCTTCCTCTCTCCCTCCATTTCCCCATTCGTACTCCGTGGGTGCCAAAACACCCTCTCCACCCCAGCATCCTCCGTCTGCCACCCCATCCACCGCCGTCCTCCTCCACCATGCCGGAGCTGATACCCCAATGTCGTTGGCCATTACAAGAGATCGACCTCTCTCATCCACAGCTTCGGATTGGGATCCTTGCATCTGTGGGGATCCCGACTCATAAGTCGTGATCACGAATGCACGTGTACAGTGATCCCAGAGATCAATGCTCACTGAACACACAGAAGCTAAATAACAAGAGGCTTACATCCATACATACCGTATTACACAAGTAGGACCATTATGGTCAAGTCTTGAGTATAACATTGCAGCGGAAATCTTCGTCAATAACTTGGACCCATGCCATCTGCCTTAACCCTACAGGCATTCTGACTGGGAAAGCGTCCTAGCTCGCACGATCATCACCAAAGAACTCTTCAGTATGCCTTGTCTTTCATGCCTGGCCAATAAAATAACCAGTGGCAAGCCAATGAGTACTTTGAATGTACTCGCAAGCAACCCATGATTTGGTTCAAAGTAACAATGCAGTTGTATAACAAGTAAGCAACCTAGCTTCAAGCTAGTAGAGATGTCCTATCAACTTGTGAGACATGCATCAATAAACATGGGTAACCTTGACAACAGGTTACAGATATCAACATAAATAGAGTTGGAATCAATGCCATGTCATTCAACATCTCAAGTGACGACCTTGACACAACTAGTTCCTTTCCACACGCACATGCACCGAGATTGTTAAATTTCTGGACATAGTTTAAGTAGCACCTCCCAAATGTCCATGACCGTGGACACGACTATTCGAATAGTTTGACACTCTGCAGAGGTTGTGCACTTTACCCACAAGATCCGGGAAGCTTTTGTGTCATCCACGATCCCGCGGTACCTCAAATACTCGAGGGAAGCACCCGGTCATTACCTTTCCCTAGACAACACTAACATAGGGTCCACTCGTTGATACACAGCCCTCGTGTATAAGCAAAAAATCGTGGGACTCTGCCATTTCTCACATTATCACGCATACATGAAGGGACCAACGTGTGTCCCGTGCCCTGTGAAAACAGTCATGGCCGCCTATCCAAGCACGACCCCATCCCGAGAGTGACCTCAAGTCACCCCCGTCACTAGTAATGTGGGCACCATGCTAGTATCAGTCCAAGTAATCAATAATGCCCCGTCCCATAAAGGGATAGAGTGGTTGCACATGTTTGGTTGGGACGGTAATCACACATAAATCTAATCCATCATTTTACACACACACATCAAAAGCTCTCTTCGGTACACCACTTCTTCCTCAAGTGGTGACCTTAGTTCAACATCTCCCAAGGGCATTAGGGGCACCCGATGGGGTTTTCAGAAGAATGTAACCACGAAGAGTTCATGGTACACATGCATCATTATGCATCAAATAGTCTCTTGGCAATGCAATCATGAAAAAGGTAAAGTCATGAGTAGGGGTATGCATCAGGTGGTGGTTCACAACAAGTTCACAACCGTCATATTTCATCATCATGCAATCGGAAAAAAGATACTGATGAACAAGAGGGGTGTCATGGTCAAAGGGCTGCTTGCCTGGTTCATCAGAGTCTTCAAATCTTCTGGTCCTTCTCCAAGTACTCCGTCTACTTCGTCAACTAACGCCGGAAACAATCACAATAAGCAAGACAACAAGGCAAAAATAAAAGTGCTCTAAAAATATTAATTTGACTTTTCTAGGACATCTCTGGTTATATGGAAAATAACCAGAGTGGTTCCATTGGAATTGGATCAGTGGATATCTCTGAACATTTCAATATGATGGAATCAAGGGGTTTATGGATTTGCAAGAAGTGTACAGAAATATATTTTTGGAAAATGATCAAAGGCACCCATTTAACAAATCATGATTTTAGAAGCATCTAGGAGTTGGTTTCACTAGATTTGGAGTTCAAATGAATTTCCTGTGAATTTGCAAAGTTGACAAATATGAAGAAATGGCTCATTATATTGTGTTGCACAGAAAGTATTAAGAAAAATGTTCATAAACTAAGTTATGAACTTAGAAGCATCTAGGAATTTGAATCATGGCATTTGGATCAATTTTGAGCTCTCTGTGATTTTCTAAAGTTTATGACAGAATTGGAAAAATGGGATTTTATAATTATGTGTGAAGAAAAGTTTCCTGGAAAAATGTGCAAACAGCACCATGTGATAGATCATGAATTTATGAACTACTATAAATTTGAATCATCAAATTTGGAGCTCTGTTGAATTATTTATGGATTTTTGAAGTTGATTGGAAAAAGAAAAAGGAAATAAGGTTTTAACCTTATCCTTCGCACAGGGCGACAAATAGACCGTCGGGCGGCCCAGCGGCTCAGCCACGCGGACGACAGGCAACGTCGAAGGCGTATTCACCAAAGCCGTTTCCACTTAAACGGCAGGGCCCGCCCACTGGGTCGCTGACGCGCAGGCCCCAGCTGCAGGTCGCCTTCAACCTCCCGCGTTCGCTCTGGCCGCGGGGAGGAGCGGCTCCAGTCGGTGATTGCCGGGGCTACAGAGCGTCTCCGGCGATGCCCCGCCTACCGGCGTGCTCAGGAGGCCACGCCGCACCAATCCATGTGATGCACGCATGCCGTGGAGGGTTGCAGCGGCGATGGCTTGGGTGGCCGCGGAGGAGGCCGTCGGCGAGGTTTGGCACTGCGCGTCAGGCGTGGGGAGGAGGTAATGGAGTGCGCGGCGAGTCGGTGGTGGTGGTGAGGGGGCACTGGAGTAGCTAGGGAGAGAGCAGAAGCTCGGGATAGCCCGAATTTAGGCGGAGTCTGACGGCGCGCTCCAGCCATTGCGGTGAACAGAGGACATGGGGAGAGGTGTGGTCTAGTCCAGGGGTGCACGGGAGGGAGAGAGAGCCAAAGGAGTAGAGAGGGGGCTCGGGGGTGGCCTTAAATAGTCGTCCCGTGGCTCACCGTGGACACGGCGCACGAGGGCGTGGCAACGGCTCGGGCGGCCAGGGGAGAGAGCAAGGGGTTGTCTTCGGTGCTCGTGGGGGTCGAGAAGGGTGCCAGGAAGAGAGAGAGGGGGCGGGGCGAGGCTCTGGTGCTCGCGCGTGCGAGGTCGGGCATTGGCGAGCCGAGTGGCTCTGGGCATGCGCCGCAGGAGGTGAGAGAAAGGGAGAGACGAGGGGGGCTGCACGGTGGCGTGTTGCGGACGTCGAGGCACCTCGACTGGCGCGAGGGGGAGGCTCGAGGTGGTCGGGGGACGCGGCGTCAACGGTCGGGAGCACGTTGACGTGCTCCAGAGCGCGCAAATGGCCAGCACCCGCGGCTTTTTCTCGCGTCCTCACGCGCCCACTTGTGTCTGGCAGCTGTAAGGTGGAGTAAACAATGCGGCAATGGCATTGGATGCCCTGGGGATCCACTGGAGGGGAGAGGGAGTTGAGAGAGAGTGGAAATGCGGCTGCCCAGAGTAGAAAAGTGGAGTTCTTCCCCCCTCCATCATTGCTTCCTCGGGTAAAAGCGCCCAGTGCTAGAGGGGACAAGGAGGGTTGTGGTAAAAGTAGAGTCCATGGAGATTAGTGGAAGAGGCCAAAAATGGGATTTTGGTAAAGTGGCGAAGGTGTTTCATGCTGGTTTGGGCAAGTAGATGATTTCCATTTGTCATGAGACTCCACAGGGTGAAATGGCACATATAATTAGGGCCTTCCACCATGTTTGGGCTCATTTGGGTAAAGTTGCCAATGCAACTTTTGTAAACCCTAGAAATCAACAGAAATGGACTTTCCAGGATTTAGTCATGCAAAGCTATTCTCCTTGATGCACAACTTGGTGTAGTGTCATCATTTGAGGTTCTGAACATGTCCACAAAAGTTGAGATCAAAAGGAGAAAGTTGCCAATGTAGAGTTGTTCAAATTTGGTTTTGGATAGGAAGGGTTTTGGGGCACTTTGATCAAGATAAAAATTTCTCCAACTTGTGCCATTTGGTCTAGATGAATTATTATACCATTGGAGCATGTTCACAAGGTTTGAGAACATTTGGACATGTTTGGCAATGTAAAGTTGCTGAAACTTCAAAATGGACAGAAATGGTTTTGAGGGGATTTCATGGGGTTATACTATTCTCCATGACATGATACTTGTCAAGATAATCAAACATGTCATATGTGACATGCTAGAATTTTCTTGAAATATTTGGAGAATATTTCCTTTGTAAATATTTCAAAAGCTTGAAATATCCAAAAAGGATTTTTGAGGGATTTGACCAATATTTTTAACATGACCATGTGTTGAAACTCTTATATATGGACAATATATGTCCACTGCGCTTCCCTGATTTTTCTCAAATATTTTTGAAGCTTTAAAATAATTTTAACCTATTAAAGACCATTTCTGGCCTAAAGAAAAAGCCTTTAAATAAAATAGGAAAATAACTTTTAAAATTATATTTTTGTGGTTTCTGGGTGTCCTATATCTAATAGGAGTCAAATATATTTTTGGAAAGATTTTTACTGCCCTTAATTAAGTACTTGCAGTGCAAACCTCAATTCAGGGTTTTTTTAACTTTTCAAAATACTATTTGGCCAAATTATTTTTTTAAGAAAATACTATATTGTTATATACACATGGTATGATCATTGGGAAAAGGTTTTGGATCAAGGAGAAGGAGGATAAGAGTTGGAGGATTTATTTGATTTTTAGAGCACTTGCAAACAGCAGTCAAACATTCTCAAAGCAAAGACAAAACACTCAAAAGTTTTTGTCAAACCACATTTTATCATGATCTATTAGCTTAAGTGTTGAGGCATGGAAATCAGGGTGTGACAGACCTACCCCCCTTACAAGAATCTCGTCCCTGAGATTCCCAGACTAGGCGCGGGAAGGAATACGGAAACTTGGATTTGGGGTAGTCTTCACGTCCTCATACTGCTTCTACTTCCGTTTGGTGCTCCATTGAATCCTGAAGTACCCGGTGTTGTAGCTTCGTGTATGAAGCTCTCGGTTGATCCAGGTTGCTAAGGGGTCTCTCGCGTTAGGTCAGGTTGGATCGGGCTGGAGGTCGATGGCTCAGTGATCGATGTCCTTGTTAGTGATCGGGCTAGTTAGGAAGTCGAAAACACTTCGGAGTTGTGTCATGTGGAAACATTATGCACGATGGGTAACTCTGTGGTAACTCCATCCGTAACCGTCTTCTCTTCATCTTGTGGCGATCTCGGAGGGGGTTGTTAAATCTTGGAGTGATCTCGAAGAGGGCCGATGAATCTTGGTGTGGGTTTCCTTGTCATGGAAATGCTTGGTTCCTTAGAGAGAAGTGGTTTGCAGATACGCGTGGTCCTCGATGAGAAAGTTCACTCCTTGACGATGGTGGTTGGTATGGTTCTTCCTCCTTGACATGGCGGTCTTCAAAAATCCCCTAACCAGCTGAACGGTTCTTCTTCCATCTTCGGGTAGACAAGTATGTCATCAAATAATGATGACGTCCAGCTGGTTCGAGTACTCCGTGAAGAGTTGCCCACGTGGTACATAGGGTATAGGTTGGGGTATCGGTGGTGGTCACGGTTGAGTATTGGTCAGGGTCTTCTTGACCTAGAGTCAAGCCCAAGGTCATGATCTGACCATGATGTGGCCTGGTAAGGCGTAAGGGTTTCAAGGATTCAGGTGTGAGAGTGAATGTTTATCATACCATCCTTGAGCACAGTTCCTGAGATGCCAATTGTTCTATCTAGTCCTCCAAACAGATCACCTTATACCATCAAAAGTACCAACTCGTGTAGGTCAGCTCCAATCATTACTCAAGCTATTATTACCCTCATGACTCTCGGAAGGAGGTCTAACAAAATCATATATGTTTATAATCCCCAAACTCATATGTATGTCTACCCCTAAAAATCCACGGGTAGAATATACAAGCTGCTAAGCTTGAACGTGACATCCCAAGTGCTCAACCTATTCTTCCAAGGTCTAAGATAAAGCATCTCTATCCTAAGGAAACACGTCGTAAGCCACTCCAAGATCTTGTTTCCTTCCTATGAACCAACTCCAACAACCCATTAACTTCGCCAATCACTACATGATCCAGTAGTTCTACAAATCCAATCTCTATGGTGTTCCACAAGATCTTCTAATATCTTCTTTAATCCTTGAAAAGGTCTAGCCTTACTATAGTCAGTCCACTAATTTCCATTATCGGGGTCGAGTAACCTCCAAGGTCAAGTTTATATCAACTCCGACAATTAATCCAATCTCCTAGTTTATTGTCCACTGAGAAACATGGTATCACGGTCAAGATTATCGGTCTAATTCCAATTTACTCCAAACCATGTAGACTTACTCAGCATCTATACTCCACTAGGCTCTCCTATTTAAATCCAATTTACTCAGGAGCAATGAGAGTTACGTTACTCTATTAACCGATCCCACCAAGTTCATCTACCAACATGAGAGCCTCACAATCCACCAAAAGTCTCAATACTTCCTCAAGGTATCGAATATAAACTCATCAAGTCATCATCCTCTGCTCATATATCCTCAATTTGGTCTACCCTATGGCATCGCCAGCTCAGTACTATCTTAGGATGATAATCTGCTCGTTCACTACGTCCACTAGTTCCATAATGAACCCAGTGTTGTGCAAGGTTACGGAGGCTTAACTGGTTCTCTTGCAATACTGTGGGTTAAGCACATGGTGAAGTCTCGAAGGGTCTAGAGATGGGTTTTCAGTCTTGAGGGGTAAGCATAATTCTACGGGGTTGCACTTGGTCGAGGAGGCTGCAACAAAAGTCTCCAGTGCTAGTTGGTCGCCGAGGTGGAATCCTTGGTGTAGCTTGTCTTGCCGGTCTTCAGTTGAGGAGAGAGGTGAGAGGGAAACATAGTATAAAGGAGGGGGATGCCAAAAGGGGGTCCTATAGTGCAAGTGCAAACAAACAAGTACCAAAAGAGCCAACCACAAGCATCAAGATAAGGAAGGTAATATTGTCGCATACTTGTTGCCTAGGGCAAAAAGAGCGACCGATATCAAAACACAAACAAATAAAAACAAGCAACACACAATCATGGTTCTATTTGAACCATCATACAGACTCGACTGCGCATAGGGGGTACACGACTCATCCTACCCTAGGGGTTCTCAGATTCAGTAGTCGTGCTTTGCTCCGTGTCTCGTGCAGTCTTTTGTGTTTCCTTCAGGTGTCGCTACGTCTCCTGTAGTTGTTTGATGAAACGATCCAGGTTGAGCCTGAAGAGTCTTCAACAACTTCTCGCATGTTGAACTGATGGGGTGAGGGTGGCTCCTCGTAGCTGGCGTTGACTCGGCCTTCTGTTGTCTTCTTAATCATGACGATCCCTTTTGCCTTTTAAGGCGTCAAGGTTTCGGGTAAGCAATCATTTATTCAATGACATTAACAAGGCATAATAGAGGTCCAACCTATCAGTTACGTTGATGACAACATCGATACCAAGAGCGGGGGACGAAGAGAACCATTTTCCTGCTCACTATAGTGAGGCGGACCAAATGGCTAGGTTCTCATCCACCGGTGGTTGCCGATACAACAACGGTAAGGACATGGTTGCTCTATTAGCGATGTATATCATTATCTTGCATATCATATGCCCTGATCATCGTAGGCCAAGGTTGCATCATCCTGGGGCAGTGTCGAGGGTGTCACCATCTTCGAGGTCTTGATATCCTCATTCCTTGAGAAGGTATCTTCTATTGGTACCGTCTTCTCGTGGTGTCGCCAAACTTGTGTTCAGAAGATGTGGGTGAATGTCCGACAAGGCATCTTCCTTCTAGATTATCCACGAGGATTACAAGGAATCTAGTGGTCAGGGGCATAAGGGTTCTAGCGACCAAAAGTTGTGAAGGGGAAGAGGAAAGTATATCTTAGTTTTCGAAAAACTCAGAAGGGGAAGAGAAGTACAGATAGTTTTGAAAATTAGTAATAGTTTTGAAAATAGCTTTACCCTAACTAACGACCATGCTAACTAAGGCTTCCTACAGTCAGGATGGCTTTGATACCAGCTCTGTGGGGATCCCGACTCCTAAGTCGTGATCACTGAATGCACGTGTACAGTGATCCCAGAGATCAATGCTCACTGAACACACAGAAGCTAAATAACAAGAGGCTTTCATCCATACATACCATATTACACAAGTAGGAACATTATGGTCAAGTCTTGAGTATAACATTGCAGCGGAAATCTTCGTCAATAACTTGGACCCATGCCATCTGCCTTAACCCTACAGGCATTCTGACTGGGAAAGCGTCCTAGCTCGCACGATCATCACCAAAGAACTCTTCAATATGCCTTGTCTTTCATGCCTGGCCAATAAAATAACCAGTGGCAAGCCAATGAGTACTTTGAATGTACTCGCAAGCAACCCATGATTTGGTTCAAAGTAACAATGCAGTTGTATAACAAGTAAGCAACCTAGCTTCAAGCTAGTAGAGATGTCCTATCAACTTGTGAGACATGCATCAATAAACATGGATAACCTTGAGAACAGGTTACATATATCAACATAAATAGAGTTTGAATCAATACCATGTCATTCAACATGTCAAGTCACCACCTTGAAACAACTAGTTCCTTTCCACACGCACATGCACCGAGATTGTTAAATTTCTGGACATAGTTTAAGTAGCACCTCCCAACTGTCCATGACCGTGGACACGGCTATTCGAATAGTTTGACACTCTGCAGAGGTTGTGCACTTTACCCACAAGATCCGGGAAGCTTTTGTGTCATCCACGATCCCGCGGTACCTCAAATACTCAGGGGAAGCACCCGGTCATTACCTTTCCCTAGACGACACTAACATAGGGTCCACTCGTTGATACACGGCCCTCGTGTATAAGCAAAAAATCGTGGGACTCTGGCCTTTCTCACATTATCACGCATACACGAAGGGACCAACGGTGTGTCCGGTGCCCTGTGAAAACAGTCATGGCCGCCTATCCAAGCACGACCCCGTCCCGAGAGTGACCTCAAGTCACCCCCGTCACTAGTAATGTGGGCACCATGCTAGTATCAGTCCAAGTAATCAATAATTCCCCGTCCCATAAAGGGATAGAGTGGTTGCACATGTTTGGTTGGGACGGTAATCACACATAAATCTAATCCATCATTTTACACACACACATCAAAGCTCTCTTCGGTACACCACTTCTTCCTCAAGTGGTGACCTTAGTTCAACATCTCCCAAGGGCATTAGGGGCACCCGATAGGGTTTTCAAATAATGTAACCACGAAGAGTTCATGGTACACATGCATCATTATGCGTCAACTAGTCTCTTGGCAATGCAACCATGAACAAGGTAAAGTCATGAGAAGGGGTATGCATCAGGTGGTGGTTCACAACAAGTTCACCACCGTCATATTTCATCATCATGCAATCGGAAAAGAGGTACCGATGAACAAGAGGGGTGTCATGGTCAAAGGGCTGCTTGCCTGGTTCATCAGAGTCTTCAAATCTTCTGGTCCTTCTCCAAGTACTCCGTCTACTTCGTCAACTAACGCCGGAAACAATCACAATAAGCAACACAACAAGGCAAAAATAAAAGTGCTCTAAAATATTAATTTGACTTTTCTAGGACATCTCTGGTTATATGGAAAATAACCAGAGTGGTTTCATTGGAATTGGATCAGTGGATATCTCTGAACATTTCAATATGATGGAATCAAGGGGTTTATGGATTTGCAAGAAGTGTACAGAAATATATTTTTGGAAAATGAGCAAAGGCACCCATTTAACAAATCATGATTTTAGAAGCATCTAGGAGTTGGTTTCACTGGATTTGGAGTTCAAATGAATTTCCTGTGAATTTGCAAAGTTGACAAATATGAAGAAATGGCTCATTATATTGTGTTGCACAGAAAGTATTAAGAAAAATGTTCATAAACTAAGTTATGAACTTAGAAGCATCTAGGAATTTGAATCATGGCATTTGGATCAATTTTAAGCCCTCTGTGATTTTCTAAAGTTTATGACAGAAATGGGAAAATGGGATTTTATAATTATGTGTGAAGAAAAGTTTCCTGGAAAAATGTGCAAACATCACCATGTGATAGATCATGAATTTATGAACTACTACAAATTTGAATCATCAAATTTGGAGCTCTGTTGAATTATTTATGGATTTTTGAAGTTGACTCGAAAAAGAAAAAGGAAATAAGGCTTTAACCTTATCCTGCGCACGGGGCGACAGATAGACCGTGGGCCGGCCCAGCGGCTCGGCCACGCGGACGACAGGCGACGTCGAAGGCGTCTTCGCCGAAGCCGTTTCCACTTAAACAGCGGGGCCCGCCCATTGGGTCGCTGACGCGCGGGCCCTAGTTGTAGGTCGCCTTCAACCTCCCGCGCGCGCTCTGGCCGTGGGGAGGAGCGGCTCCCGCCGGCGATTGCCAGGGCAAGAGAGCGTCTCCGGCGACGCCCCGCCTACCGGCGTGCTCAGGAGGCCACGCCGCACCCATCCATGTGATGCACACATGCCGTGGAGGGTTGCAGCGGCGGATGCCTGGGTGGCTGCGGAGGAGGCCGTCGGCGAGGTTTGGCACTGCGCGGCAGGCGCGGGGAGGAGGGAATGGAGTGCGGGGCGAGTCGGTGGTGGTGAGGGGGCACTGGAGTAGCTAGGGAGAGAGGAGAAGCTCGGGATAGCCCGAATTTAGGCGGAGCCCGACGGCGGACATGGGGAAAGGTGTGGGCTAGTCCAGGGGTGCACGGGAGGGAGAGACAGCCAAAGGAGTAGATAGGGAGCTCGGGGTGGCCTTAAATAGCCGTCCCGTGGCTCTCCATGGACGCGGCGCACGGGGGCCGTGGCAACGGCTCGGGCGGCCAGGGGAGAGAGCGAGGGGTTGTCTTCGGTGCTCGTGGGGGTCGAATAGGGTGTCAGGAAGAGAGAGAGAGAGAGGGGGGGCGGGGCGAGGCTCTGGTGCTCGCGCGTGCGAGGCCGGGCATTGGCCGAGCCGGGCAGCTATGGGCACGCGCCGCAGGAGGTGAGGGAGAGGGAGAGACGAGGGGGCCTGCACGGTGGCGTGTTGCGGACGTCGAGGCACCTCGACTGGCGCGAGGGGGAGGCTCGAGGTGGTCGGGGGAAGCGACGTCAATGGTCGGGAGCACGCTGACGTGCTCCAGAGCGTGCAAATGGCCGGCACCCGCGGCTTTTTCTCACGTCCTCACGTGCCCACTTGTGTCTGGCAGCTACAAGGGGGAGTAAACAATGCGGCAATGGCATTGGATGCCCTGGGGATCCACTGGAAGGGAGAGGGAGTTGAGAGAGAGTGGAAATGCGGCTGCCCAGAGTAGAAAAGTGGAGTTCTTCCCCCCTCCATCATTGCTTCCTCGGGCAGAAAAGCGTCCAGGTGCTAGAGGGGGACAAGGAGGGGTTGTGGTAAAAAGTAGAGTCCATGGAGATTAGTGGAAGAGGCCAAAAAATGGGATTTTGGTAAAGTGGCAGAAGGTGTTTCATGCTGGTTTGGGCAAGTAGATGATTTCCATTTGTCATGAGACTCCACAGGGTGAAATGGCACATATAATTAGGGCCTTCCACCATGTTTGGCCTCATTTGGGTAAAGTTGCCAATGCAACTTTTGTAAACCCTAGAAATCAACAGAAATGGACTTTCCAGGATTTAGTCATGCAAAGCTATTCTCCTTGATGCACAACTTGGTGTAGTGTCATCATTTGAGGTTCTGAACATGTCCACAAAAGTTGAGATCAAAAGGAGAAAGTTGCCAATGTAGAGTTGTTCAAATTTGGTTCTGGACAGGAAGGGTTTTGGGGCACTTTGATCAATATAACATTTTCTCCAACTTGTGCCATTTGGTCTAGATGAATTATTAGACCATTGGAGCATGTTCCCAAGGTTTTAGAACATTTGGACATGTTTGGCAATGTAAAGTTGCTCAAACTTCAAAATGGACAGAAATGGTTTTGAGGGGATTTCATGGGGTTATACTATTCTCCATGACATGATACTTGTCAAGATCATCAAACATGTCATATGTGACATGCTAGAATTTTCTTGGAATTTTTGGAGAATATTTCCTTTGTAAATATTTCAAAAGCTTGAAATATACAGAAAGGGTTTTGAGGGATTTGACCAATATTTTTAACATGACCATGTGTTGAAACTCTTATATATGGACAATATATGTCCACTGAGCTTCCCTGTTTTTTCTCAAATATTTTTGAAGCTTTAAAATAATTTTAACCTATTAAAGACCATTTCTGGCCTAAAGAAAAAGCCTTTAAATAAAATAGGAAAATAACTTTTAAAATTATATTTTTGTGGTTTTTGGGTGTCCTATATCTAATAGGAGTCAAATATATTTTTGGAAAGATTTTTACTGCCCTTAATTAAGTACTTGCAGTGCAAACCTCAATTCAGCGGTTTTTGGAAAACTAACTTTTTAAGAAAATACTATATTGTTCTATACACATGGTATGATCATTGGGAAAAGGTTTTGGATCAAGGAGAATGAGGATAAGAGTTGGAGGATTTATTTGATTTTTAGAGCACTTGCAAACAGCAGTCAAACATTCAATCAAAGCAAAGACAAAACACTCAAAAGTTTTTGTCAAACCACATTTTATCATGATTTATTAGCTTAAGTGTTGAGGAATGGAAATCAGGGTGTGACAGCATCCCCTCCTCTCGCTTCATCCCCGCCATCGTCCAACTTGTCGGCGTCGCTCCCACGACCGTCTTGTCCACCG
This sequence comes from Aegilops longissima, assembly GCA_021605205.1. NCBI lineage: Eukaryota > Viridiplantae > Streptophyta > Magnoliopsida > Poales > Poaceae > Aegilops > Aegilops longissima. The sequence continues at coordinate 622,469,736 of CM038678.1, forward strand.
CGCCCCGCCGCCACCGTCTCCCTCCTAGATCTGCTTCGACACCGCCGACAGCCATCGCTACCGCAACACCGTCAAATTCTCAGCAGATGCATACACGGCGCCGCACCAGAGGCGGTACTCTTTCATATCTGCTCAACTTATTTATCGCAGCAAGAAAATAGATCGCCACTGCTTTACTCTGATTTCTTGTCCATCACTTACTTGTTATTTGAAAGCAAACATTGGTTGCGAAGTTGCCTTGGTCCGGTTTGCACCTTCAGATCCGCCATGGCATGCTCAAAACTATACTCGCGATGCTTCTGGTTTTCCCCTTTTATATTCCACACTAGTTAAATGACAGTAGACTAAATTTCAAAATTGGGTCAGTCAATTTTTGAGAGCTCGCCGGAGTTCGCCGGTGCGAAGGAAGGGGCTCGGGTGGGGACGGTGATTGTGGGGGCGGTGGTGGGGCCTCGCCGAACAAAGAAAACTCAACACGGGTAGGGGCGGGGCTGGGGGGGTGGTGGCAGAGGAACACAGGCGGTGGGGGCCGGTGGTTCGGCTGGCGGCCCGTGCGGTGTTCTTTATGGGAAGAATCAGAGACGAGGAAGAAGAAGGGTTAGGAGATGTAGGATCTTCATCCAACCGCCTGAAATGGTTGACTGACCCGAATGACAAAAGTCACGCGACTTGCATGCAGACATGCCTTTATATTCAGTACCATCATCGTACCTGCTTAGAACTGCTCCTGAATCCATCAAGCTAAACAACGTGCCACTCATAATTCCAAACTTGTTGCTCAAATACAATCTGATATGATGCTGATATTACTAAAATAGATAACGTTTAATTGGTCAGCTAATGTTCCTACTTTACTTTTGAAATGCACGTGCACCACATATAGAGAGACAGCATGGGAGTTGCATTCTTAATGCACTCTGGTTCATCATGTGTGGGCACTGCGCAACGAACATTTTATTATCCAAAATCTGCTTGCTCTTCTTTAGCATGTTCCTTTTCCGTTCTTCTTTAATATAATCTCTCCATTCCTAAATACAAGTATTTGTATAGATTCCACCATGGACTACGTATGGAGCAAAATGAGTGAATCTACACTCTAAAATGTATTTGTATACATCTGTATGTGATCCATAGTGGAAATCTCTACAAAGACTTATATTTTGGAACGGAGGGAGTATGATAGTAGTACAGCATGTTCCTTGTAGTGAAGATGAGCAGGGACACTTGCAGTGTAGAGGTCTATACGGTCAGTTGTGATGGACACTTTGAACTCTTCGGGCCTCTTTTATTCATAGGATTTTGTAAACATAGGAATAGGAATTGTAGTGGCCTGCCCACTTGAATCCTATAAGATTAGCAAGGAAATGCGGGAGCTGTGTCACCTTGGAGAGTTACACGGATATTAACAGTACCGCACCTTCAGTTGAAGAGAGCTGGTATACGAAGCCTTTCTAGCCGTACCAGCAATACTAGCACATATGTTCCAGCAAGTTCCACTTTGCTGATTTTACTTGTGATGCTTACGATTTTCCCGTTATATCTACACTATGATCTGTGTAGCTGCTTTGTGTCACACTAGCAGCAGTCCACTCTTGAAGCTAAACAACACACCAATCATAAGTCCAAAGCTTACTTCTTCAAATACGAATTGTGATATGATATCGATATTAGTTAACAGACACACATTTAATTGGTCAGGTAATGCTCCCACTTAATTTTCCAAATGCATGTGGCCACATATAGAGATACAACATGGAATTGCATTTCTTTGGGCATTGTGATTCATCATGAGTGGGAAACCAACACTGTATGCAATGAAGCGGAACCTCAAGAATATGCTTCCTCTTCTGTTCTTTAACATGTTACTCTTTTGTTATTCTGTATTTAGTACGTACAGTATGTTCCTTGTCAAGAAGGGGAGCAAGGACATCTGCAGTCAACAGCTGATGGAGATGGCATGTACATGATCGATAGGCTTTCAATTAGTAGCGGCAATACAACATCGTAATTTCCATCCAGTTCCACTTTCCCGATTTATATATCCTGGTTATGGTGTACCCCTTTTATGTAAACTATGATCTGCCTAGTTGTTGTGTGCTCTTGTTATCATGGTTTGGCAATAAACTATTATGAACCTGTCATCTGCCAACTATCCTTACTTCTAGAGCCTATTTTTTGTGTACTTGTGCCAGATTATATTAATGCACGCACCATATTACAGCACACATGGGCTCTCTCATCAGAATCCAGTGATAGCACACAAGGGTTTACAGGGGCACCCCTATATTAGAATATCCTATGCATTACAAAGATAATCTCACTACTATTTATGTTTTCATGCTTCTTAGATATTATACGTAATCACAGTGAATATCAGAACCCGCGCATCAGAAGAATATTGTGGAACACTGCAACGACTTACAAAATTGGCACCAAGGCATTGAGTGCCATTCTGGATGCAATGAAACTCATATGCTCCCCACCTGTAGATTCTTGTTCAGAATATGATCCTAATGACTATTCTGACCTCGAGGAGTCAAAGGCAGATGGCCAGTCCTGTTCACCCATCAAGGTGCATGTTCTAATTTGGCAAGGTTTTATTGATTGCGCATATCTTGCATAAGTTGTGTTGCATTTCTTCTACTTTGTAGCACCGCCATTTGCTTAGTTTACTCATCATATATGTCAAGATGCCATGCCCATCCATTATCAATACATATTCCATCTGCCATCGTACCATGTTTTTTCCACTCAAATGCTGTTCTTGTGCATCAAACATCAGAAAGGAAGAGGGTGATTGCCATACGTAAAGGAGCACCAGCAAAGTCCTTGAAAAACGTGGTGGTGTCAGAGAAATCAGACAGCACCCCACTTATATTGGCTCTACGACCAGTGACACAAAACGTAGGACCGACTCCAGCAGACTGTACCCATACTTCACTGGCCACACCACTAGCCCCACCACACAGGACCTGCACTCCAGCAAAAGGTATGTCGTTTTCAGTTGCCATAGCACCAGTCGTACCACAAAAAAATCCCACTCCAGCAAAAAGTACAGCAAGTCCACCGGCCGAAGACCTATCCCAACTACAGAGACGGCCAATTCCTACAGATTGGAACCCCATTCCAGTAATTCCCAGCTTAAAAGACAATGCTTTCAATGTTGTTAGGGACTCCATGCATATATTCCCATCGTGGGAAGATTATAGTGAAGACAAACACCATTTTCACATCTTCCTGTCCCACTTACATGTAAGTGCTATTATTCATGGTGATTATTTTCCTATTTTCTGCTGATTGAACACATCAATGATTTACATTACATTGTTGTAAGTAGGTGAGGGTCAATCTGGATAGTCATGACGAGCAAAGCTTTCTTGCGCTTTTCAAGGAAGCATTGCAGCAGTATCGATGTTACCTGAGGAAATCACACTTTGATGGCAAGTCTATAAATGAATTTCCGGTGAAGTCTCCTGTGCTAAATTTAGAAGACATTGAATGGAAAAACCTTGTTATGCACGGGTGTGGTTCCCAGGATGAGGTACTGTCTATGATATCACATGACAATTTGAACTTCTACTTTTCCGCATGTGCCTTACAGATCTTTTTTGCAGGAAATCTGCTCGAAGAAGAATTCCGGTTTGAAAAGGACGACAGGATATCACAAATATGCTGCCCGCTGCTTTGCTCTTGTTAGTACTTGTTGTCATGTATCACTGTACTTGCATACATACCTGGTTCATTATGTGACAGCTTGCTTATCGATTGTTCACTCCAAATTATCTGACCTGTATGAATGGTTACATTAGTGTAGAATATATCCAATGCCAATGAAATTTTTTAGCTCTGCAATTGTTCTTGTAAATACCTGCTGTCCTTTATCAGTGTACTTATATTGACAGCTAGTTGTACATGTACCATCACTCTGCAGCTTATTTTCATTTGCCCTCCATTTTCTACACATCGGATCTATATTTACTCTTACCATTAGGTTGGATAACACCGATGGTCCTGAAGAAGTTTAGCTCTGCATTGCTCTTGGATGTACCTTTTGCCTGTATCACTGTACTTACATTTATAGCTACTTGGTTATGTAGCATCACTCTTCATCTTATCTTAAATATTCTCCATTTTTTCTTATATTATCACATCTATATTTACTCTTAACAAAATGTAGAATAATAGCAATGCTTATGAAGAAGATTCTATGGTAAACTTCTTGAATCCCCCCCCCCCATCAGCATGGACAAGGGCTTTATAGAGCATGTCTTCACCAATAATGTAAGTTTTTCCTTCTCAAGCCTTCAAACTTTGTTGTGTATATTTGGTTAGGCATGACTGCAACAGCTGTTTATTTTTGTTGTTTGCATCAAATTGCATGTTTAAAGTTTATTATGTAGTTCATAAACAAAAGTTTGTCCTTCTCAATTTAAGTTTTCAGTTGTACGACCAAGTTCCTTCTTCATACCATGTAAATTAAACTACACAGAGCAGGTGATCTTCTTTTGCACTGCATGTATGCTTCTGTTCTTGATCTGTAATCCAGTGGTGTCATGAACCTACCCACTACAGCACAATGTCATATTCTGCAATGTCTTAACTATGAACAATGTCATATCATTCTACTATTATTTAAACTGTCTCTTTATTTGCCAATCTGAAATGGGATAAATTGATAGCACACTAACCATTGATACTTATGAGTTCTTGATCTGTAATCCAGTGGTGTCGTGAAGCTACCAACTGTTGGGGAACGTTGCAGAAAATTAAAATTTTTCCTACGGTTTCACCAAGATCCATCTATGAGTTCATCTAAGCAACGAGTCAAGGGAGTGATTTTGCATCTACATACCACTTGTAGATCGAGAGCGGAAGCGTTCAAGGGGATGGTGATGATGGAGTCGTACTCGGATCACCGATGACCAAGTGCTGAACGGACAGCACCTCCGCGTTCAACACACGTACGATACGGACGACGTCTCCTCCGTCTTGATCCAGCAAGGAGGAAGGAGAGGTTGAGGAAGATGGCTCCAACAGCAGCACGACGGCGTGATGATGATGGAGTGACAGTTCTCCGGCAGGGCTTCGCCAAGCGCACGCGGAGGAGGAGAGGTGTTGGGGAGGGGAGGGGCTGCGCCTTCAAGTTGTGTGTGCAGCCCTCCCCTCACCCCTCTATTTATAGGGGAAGGGAGGAGGGGGGCCGACCCCTCTAGATGCATCTAGAGGCGGCGGCCAAGGGAGGGGCTTGCCCCCAAGCAAGGCGCCCCTTAGGGTTCCCCCTCAACCCTAGGCGCATGGGCCCAAGGGAGGGTGCGCCCAGCCCACTCGGGCTGGCTGCCTCCCACGCAGCCCAAGTGGCCCCCGGGAGGTGGCCCCCCGTGGTCCTCCGGAACCTTTCCGGTGGCCCCTCCACAATACCGATATGACCCGAAACTTTTCCGGTGTCCGTTTGACAACTTCCCATATATAAATCTTTACCTCCGGACCCTTCCGGAACTCCTCGCGACGTCCGGGATCTCATCCGGGACTCCGAACAACATTCAGTAATCACATACAAGTCTTCCTAGAAACCCTAGCGTCACCGAACCTTAAGTGTGTAGACCCTACGGGTTCGGGAGACACGCAGACATGACCGAGACGCTCTCCGGTCAATAACCAACAGCGGGATCTGGATACCCATGTTGGCTCCCACATGCTCCTCGATGATGTCATCGGATGAACCACGATGTCGAGGATTCAAGTAACCCCGTATACTATTCCCTTTGTCAGACGGTATGTTACTTGCCCGAGACTCGATCGTCGGTATCCCAATACCTCGTTCGGTCAAGTTACCGGCAAGTCACTTTACTCGCACCGTAATGCATGATCCGTGACCGGACACTTGGTCACTTTGAGCTCATTATGATGATGCACTACTGAGTGGGCCCGGTGATACCTCTCCGTCATACGGAGTGACAAATCCTGTCTCGATCCGTGTCAACCCAATGACACTTTCGGAGATACCGTAGTGCACCTTTATAGTCACCCGATTACGTTGTGGACGTTTGGTACACCCAAAGCACTCCTACGGTATCCAGGAGTTACACGATCTCATGGTCTAAGGAAGAGATACTTGACATTGGAAAAGCTCTAGCAAAACGAACTACACGATCTTTGTGCTATGCTTAGGATTGGGTCTTGTCCATCAAGTCATTCTCCTAATGACGTGATCCCGTTATCAACGACATCCAATGTCCATAGTCAGGAAACCATGACTATCTGTTGACCAACGAGCTAGTCAACTAGAGGCTTACTAGGGACGTATTGTAGTCTATGTATTCACACGTGTATTACGATTTCCGGATAATACAGTTATAGCATGAATAAAAGACAATTATCATGAACAAGGAAATATAATAATACTGCTTTTATTATTGCCTCTAGGGCATATTTCCAAAAGTCTCCCACTTGCACTAGAGTCAATAATCTAGTTACATTGTGATGAATCGAACACCCATAGAGTTCTGGTGTTGATCATGTTTTGCCCGCGGAAGAGGTTTAGTCAACGGATCTGCGACATTCAGATCCGTGTGCACTTTGCAAATTTCTATGTATCCATCTTGAACATTTTCACGGATGGAGTTGAGCGGCGCTTGATGTGCCTGGTCTTCTTGTGAAACCTGGGCTCCTTGGCAAGTGCAATAGCTCCGGTGTTGTCACGAGAAGAGTTTGATCGGCCCCGACGCATTGGGTATGACTCCTAGGTCGGTGATGAACTCCTTCACCCATATTGCTTCATCGCTGCCTCCGAGGCTGCCATGTACTCCGCTTCACATGTAGATCCCGCCACGGCGCTTTGCTTGCAGCTGCACCAGCCATTGCTCCACCATTCAACATATACACGTATCCGGTTTGTGACTTAGAGTCATCCAGATCGTGTCGAAGCTAAGCGTCGGCGTAACCCTTCTGACGAGCTCTTCGTCACCTCCATAAACGAAACATGTCCTTTGTCCTTTTCGGTACTTTAGGATATTCTTGACCGCTGTCCGGTGTTCCTTGCGGGATTACTTTGGTACCTTCCTACCAAACTTACGGCTAGGTTTACATCAGGTCCGGTACACAGCATGGCATACATAATAGATCCTATGGCTGAAGCATAGTGGATGACACTCATCTCTTCTTTATCTTTTGCCGTGGTCGGGCATTGAGCCGAGCTCAATCTCACACCTTGCAATACAGAGCAAGAACCCTTCTTGGACTGATCCATTTTGAACTTCTTCAAAATCTTATCAAGGTATGTGCTTTGTGAAAGACCTATGAGGCGTCTCGATCTATCTCTATAGATCTTGATGCCTAATATATAAGCAGCTTCTCCAAGGTCCTTCATTGAAAAACACTTATTCAAGTAGGCATTAGTGCTGTCCAAGAATTCTATATCATTTCCCATCAAAAGTATGTCATCTACATATAATATGAGAAATGCTACTGAGCTCCCACTCACTTTCTTGTAAACGAGGCTTCTCCATAAGTGCATAAACCCAAACGCTTTGATCATCTCATCAAAGCGAATGTTCCAACTCGAGATGTTTGCACCAGCCCATATATGGATCGCTGGAGCTTGCATACTTTGTTAGCGTTCTTAGGATCGACAAAACCTTCGGCTGCATCATATATAGCTCTTCCTTAAGATAACCGTTAAGGAACGCTGTTTTGGCGTCCATCGCCATATCTCATAATCATAGTATGCGGCAATTGCTAACATGATTCGGACGGACTTAAGCTTCGCTACGGAGAGAAAGTCTCATCGTAGTCAATCCCTTGAACTTGCCGATAACCCTTAGCGACAAGTCGAGCTTTATAGATGGTGACATTACCATCCGCGTCCGTCTTCTTCTTAAAGATCCATTTGTTTTCTATCGCTCGCCGATCATCGGGCAAGTCAGTCAAAGTCCATACTTTGTTTTCATACATGGATTCTATCTCGGATTTCATGGCTTCAAGCCATTTGTTGGAATCTGGGCCCGCTATCGCTTCTTCATAGTTCGAAGGTTCACCGTTGTCCAACAACATGATTTCCAGGACAGGGTTGCCGTACCACTCAGTGCGGAGCGTGTCCTTGTGGACCTCTGAAGTTCGTAGCAACTTGATCCGAAGTACCTTGATCATCATCATTATTTTCCTCTTGGTTGGTGTAGGCATCACAGAACATTTTCTGAGCTGCACCACTATCCCGTTCAAGAGGTAGTACTTCATCAAGTTCTACTTTCCTCCCACTTACTTCTTTCGAGAGAAACTTTTTCCGAAAGGATCCGTTCTTGGCAACAAAGATCTTGCCCTCGGATCTTAAGTAGAAGGTATACCCAATGGTTTCTTTAGGGTATCCTATGAAGATGCATTTTTCCGACTTGGGTTCGAGCTTTTCAGGTTGAAGTTTCTTGACAAAAGCATCGCATCCCCAAACTTTTAGAAACGACAGCTTAGGTTTCTTCCCAAACCATAATTCATACGGTGTCGTCTCAACGGATTTAGACGGTGCCCTATTTAAAGTGAATGTAGCTGTCTCTAGAGCGTATCCCCAAAATGATAGCGGTAAATCGGTAAGAGACATCATAGATCGCACCATATCCAATAGAGTGTGATTACGACGTTCGGACACACCGTTACGCTGAGGTGTTCCAGGAGGCGTGAGTTGTGAAATGATTCCACATTTTCTTAAGTGTGTACTAAATTTGTGACTTAAATATTCTCCTCCACGATCCGATCGTAAGAATTTTATCTTTCGGTCACGTTGATTCTCTACTTCATTCTGAAATTCCTTGAACTTTTCAAAGGTCTCAGACTTGTGTTTCATCAAGTAGACATACCCATATCTACTCAAGTCATCTGTGAGAGTGAGAACATAACGATATCCTCCGCGAGCCTCAACACTCATTGGACCGCATACATCGGTATGTATGATTTCCAACAAGTTGGTTGCTCGCTCCATTGTTCCGGAGAACGGAGTCTTGGTCATCTTGCCCATGAGGCATGGTTCGCATGTGTCAAATGATTCATAATCTAGAGACTCCAAAAGTCCATCAGCATGGAGCTTCTTCATGCGCTTGACACCAATGTGACCAAGGCGGCAGTGCCACAAGTATGTGAGACTATCGTTATCAACTTTACATCTTTTGGTATTCACGCTATGAACATGTGTAACATTACGCTCGAGATTCATTAAGAATAAACCATTGACCATCGGAGCATGACCATAATACATATCTCTCATATAAATAGAACAACCATTATTCTCGGATTTAAATGAGTAGCCATCTCGCATTAAACGAGATCCAGATACAATGTTCATGCTCAAACTTGGCACCAAATAACAATTATTAAGGTTCAAAACTAATCCCGTAGGTAAATGTAGAGGTAGCGTGCCGACGGCGATCACATCGACTCTGGAACCATTCCCGGCAAGCATCATCACCTCGTCCTTCGCCGATCTCCGCTTATTCCGCAGCTCCTGCTGTGAGTTACAAATATGAGCAACGGCACGGTATCAAGTACCCAGGAGTTACTACAAGTCTTGGTAAGGTACACATCAATTACATGTATATCAAATATACCTTTGGTGTTGCCGGCCTTCTTATCCGCTAAGTATTTGGGGCAGTTCCGCTTCGGTGACCCTTCCCTTGCAATAAAAGCACTCAGTCTCGGGCTTGGGTCCATTCTTTGACTTCTTCCGGCAACTTGCTTGCGGGGGCGGCAACCTCCTTGCCGTCCTTCTTGAAGTTCTTCTTGCCCTTGCCCTTCTTGAACTTAGTGGTCTTATTGACCATCAACACTTGATGTTCTTTCTTGATTTCAACCTCTGCTGACTTCAAACATAGAGAATACTTCAGAATGGTCTTTACCATCCCTGCATATTGTAGTTCATCACAAAGCTCTTGTAGCTTGGTGGGAGCGACTGAAGGATTCTGTCAATGACCGCCTCATCGGGGAGGTTAATATTCAGCTGGGTCATACGGTTGTGCAACCCAGACATCTTGAGTATGTGCTCACTGACAGAACTATTTTCCTCCATCTTACAACTATAGAACTTGTCGGAGATGTCATATCTCTCGACCGGCGTGAGCTTGGAAAACTAGTTTCAGCTCCTCGAACATCTCATATGCTCCGTGATGCTCAAAACGCTTTTGGAGCCCGGTTCTAAGCTGTAAAGCATGCCGCACTGAACGAGGGAGTAATCATCAAGACGAGACTGCCAAGCATTCATAATGTCTTGGTTCTGCAGGATGGGGCGTCACCTAGCGGTCCTTCTAGGACATATTGTTTCTGGCAGCTATGAGGATGATCCGGTTTCGGACCCAGTCCGTATAGTTGCTGCCGTCATCTTTCAACTTGGTTTTCTCTAGGAACAGCGTTGAAGTTCAAGTTGACATGAGCGTTCGCCATTTGATCTACAAGACATATTATGCAAGAAAATTAGACTAAGTTCATGATAATTAAGTTCATATAATCAAATTATTTAAATGAACTCCCACTCAGATTAGACATCCCTCTAGTCATCTAAGTGTTACACGATCCGAGTCGACTAGGCCGTGTCCGATCATCACGTGAGACGGACTAGTCATCGTCGGTGAACATTCTCATGTCGATCGTATCTTCCATACGACTCGTGTTCGACCTTTCGGTCTCCGTGTTCCGAGTCCATGTCTGTACATGCTAGGCTCGTCAAGTTAACCCTAAGTGTTTTGCATGTGTAAAACTGTCTTACACCGTTGTATGTGAGCGTGAGGATCGATCACACCGATCATCACGTGGTGCTTCAAACGACGAACTTTAGCAGCGGTGCACAGTTAGGGGAGAACACCTCTTGATATTTTGTAAGGGATCATCTTATTTACTACCGTCGTTCTAAGTAAACAAGATGCATAAAACATAATAAACATCACATGCAATTATATAAAGTAGTGACATGATATGGCCAATATCATATAGCTCCTTTGATCTTCATCTTCGGGGCTCCATGATCATCTTGTCACCGGCATGACACCATGATCTCCATCATCATGATCTCCATCATCGTGTCTGCATGAAGTTGTCACGCCAACGACTACTTCTACTTCTATGGCTAACGCGTTTAGCAATAAAGTAAAGTAATTTACATGGCGTTCTTCAATGACACGCAGGTCATACAAAATAAAGACAACTCCTATGGCTCCTGCCGGTTGTCATACTCATCGACATGCAAGTCGTGATTCCTATTACAAGAACATGATCTCATACATCACAATATGTCATTCATCATTCATCACAACTTGGCCATATCACATCACATGACAATTGCTGCAAAAACAAGTTAGACGTATTCTAATTGTTGTTGCATCTTTTACGTGGCTGCAATTGGGTTCTAGCAAGAACGTCTTCTTACCTACGAATAACCACAACGTGATCTTGTCAACTTCTATTTACCCTTCATAAGGACCCTTTTCATCGAATCCGCTCCAACTAAAGTGGGAGAGACAGACACCCGCCAGCCACCTTATGCAACTAGTGCATGTTAGTCGGTGGAACCGGTCTCATGTAAGCATACGTGTAAGGTTGGTCCGGGCCGCTTCATCCCGCAATACCGCTGAAGCAAGATAAGACTAGTAGCGGCAAGTAAGTTGGCAAGATCTACGCCCACAACCAAATTGTGTTCTACTCGTGCAATAGAGAACTACGCATAGACCTAGCTCATGATGCCTTTGTTGGGGAGCGTTGCGAGAAAATTAAAATTTTCCAACAGTTTCACCAAGATCCATCTATGAGTTCATCTAAACAACGAGTCAAGGGAGTGAGTTTGCATCTACATACCACTTGTAGATCGAGGCGGAAGCGTTCAAGGGGATGGTGATGATGGAGTCGTACTCGGATCACCGATGACCAAGTGCTGAGCGGACAGCACCTCCGCGTTCAACACACGTGACAGTGCAGACGGCGTCTCCTCCGTCTTGATCCAGCAAGGAGGAAGGAGAGGTTGAGAATATGGCTCCAACAGCAGCACGACGGCGTGATGATGATGGAGTGACAGTTCTCGGCAGGGCTTCGCCAAGCGCGCGGAGGAGGAGAGGTGTTGGGAGGGAGGGCTGCGCCTTCAAGTGTGTGTGCAGCCCTCCCTTACCCCTCTATTTATAGGGAAGGGAGGAGGGGCCGACCCCTCTAGATGCATCTAGAGGGGGGCGGCAAGGGAGGGGGCTTGCCCCCCAAGCAAGGGCGGCGCCCCCCTTAGGGTTCCCCCCTCAACCCTAGGCGCATGGGCCCAAGGGGAGGGGGTGCGCCCAGCCCACCAGGGGCTGGCTGCCTCCCACGCAGCCCAAGTGGCTCCCCAGGAGGGGTGGCCCCTCCCGGTGGTCATCTGGAACCTTTCCGGTGGCCCCTCCACAATACCGATATGACCCGAAACTTTTCCGGTGTCCGTTTGACAACTTCGCATATATAAATCTTTACCTCCGGACCCTTCCGTAACTCCTCGTGACGTCCGGGATCTCATCCGGGAATCCGAACAACATTCAGTAATCACATACAAGTCTTCCTAGTAACCCTAGCGTCACCGAACCTTAAGTGTGTAGACCCTACGGGTTCGGGAGACACGAACATGACCGAGACGCTCTCGGTCAATAACCAACAGCGGATCTGGATACCCATGTTGGCTCCCACATGCTCCTCGATGATGTCATCGGATGAACCACGATGTCGAGGATTCAAGTAACCCCGTATACTATTCCCTTTGTCAGACGGTATGTTACTTGCCCGAGACTCGATCGTCGGTATCCCAATACCTCGTTCAGTCTCGTTACGGCAAGTCACTTTACTCGTACCGTAATGCATGATCCCGTGACCAGACACTTGGTCACTTTGAGCTCATTATGATGATGCACTACCGAGTGGGCCCAGTGATACCTCTCCGTCATACGGAGTGACAAATCCCTGTCTCGATCCGTGTCAAACCAACAAACACTTTCGGAGATACCTGTAGTGCACCTTTATAGTCACCCAGTTACGTTGTGACGTTTGGTACACCCAAAGCACTCCTACGGTATCCGGGAGTTACATGATCTCATGGTCTAAGGAAGAGATACTTGACATTGGAAAAGCTCTAGCAAAACGAACTACACGATCTTTGTGCTATGCTTTGGATTGGGTCTTGTCCATCACGTCATTCTCCTAATGACGTGATCCCGTTATCAACGACATCCAATGTCCATAGTTAGGAAACCATGACTATCTGTTGACCAACGAGCTAGTCAACTAGAGGCTTACTAGGGACGTATTGTAGTCTATGTATTCACACGTGTATTAAGATTTCCGGATAATACAGTTATAGCATGAATAAAAGACAATTATCATGAACAAGGAAATATAATAATAATGCTTTTATTATTGCCTCTAGGGCATATTTCCAACACCAACTCCTTCACAATCGTCTGTAATCTAGTGGTGTCGTGATACTTATGATCGGTCCAGAGAATACAAGCTCATCTCCATTCATCCTCTATTGGGTCCATGGGTTTTGGGGTGAGATAAGAGAGATAGAGAGGGATGCACACAATACAAACAAAAGTTTTTTTTGAAAAGGCATATTTTATTGTGGCTGTCGGAAAAACATCAAACAAATGATAGCTCACAATCGTCGCATCTAACGCAGGTATATAATAGGGGTTTGGGCTTCTAATGGTCAATAAATCATCAAAGTCATTAAACTCTTCAAGTCTTGTTCATGTCTCCAACGGCTTCTTCTGATCATGCTTGTCCTTCTCAAGTTCTTATGCCAAATCTCTGTTGTCGCGAAGTCTCTTAGTGACATCGTTTAATATTTCTGGAGTTGGGTTCCAAACTTCTGGGTTTCAACCTCCTTGACATGAACCATGTCCTTCTATCCATCAGTTCCTGACAAATCTCCGGTATCTCGAGGTTTTGTTCCTCCAGTTTGGTTACTTCAGCTTCCGGTTCCTGAGTTCTTCACCAATTGCCTTCTTGTCAAAATATTGCTTCTTGTAGGTCCATCTTAACTTCCTGATGTAACACTCCAGATCCTGGTGATACCCCGGCTAAGGTTAAAACTTCATCTTTTACTGATTGGTGCTCCATCAGACTTCTACTATCCAATCCTTCCATGCATATGCATGCTTAACCCAGCACGGTGATAATAGCATAAATGGACGATAACATCATGGATAGCCGTCTTTCTGCTCTTGTCATTTCCATGAGCTATCTCTCCATAGTTGATATCTCCTGCCTTAGGGTTTTCCTTGACAGAACTTTGAGTTCTATGCTTCATGTTCCGGTCTTTCTCCGATACACCTTGATCTCGGGTATTGACAGCTTCCATAGTCTGCCAAGTTTCATAAGGGGTGCCTTCCTAGGTCATACAAATCCGGAAATTCTTCAAAGCCTTCAAATTCTCCTAGTCTTCGGAGTCTTCACCATTGTAGTTACCGTCATTGTAATGCACGGTAAAATCCTCTTTAGTCCAAAATAGTCTTAGTTGTCCGATATCTTGTACTCCTTGGAGTGGTCTCATCAGTCGAATCTTTGAGTGGTCAAAAGGGAAAAGGGGTATGGTCTCACTAAAAGGAAATATTTGAATAAGCTCAGAAGAGAAGAGAGGTAAAAGATCTTTTTGAAAATGACGTTGTAGAGAAAAAAATCTTTCCTATGGGCTTGTCAGTTTCTAGGGTCACGTCCTACAGTCAACATGTGCTCTGATACCATCTTGTAGCGACCCGACCTGAATGGGTCAAGTCTCTGTGCTTAAGTGTCATCCTTGGGTCGGTATGCTGGCACACACAGTACTCGAGGATTTATAACAGAGGTAAATCACATGTATAAAGTAGCATAAATACTATTACCTCGATCCAAATAGCGGAAGTAACAAGGTTGTGGATTCCCATCAACACCAACGGCAAAGTTGAGTGTAGAAATCATAACCCTAACGTATCACTTACTTGTCGTCTGAAAAGTCTGCAACATGAAACGTTGCAGCTCGAAAACGGGTCAGCACATGGAATATGCTGGCAATGTAACACATAGAGAGTAATGAAAGAATAAGCCTATGATGTATGCATATATGGCTGGTGGAAAAGCTCTGTGGTTATAATGTTTTTGCGAAAAGCCAATTTTTCCCTACTGCAAAGGAATAAATTTATTTAACTATCATGGTGGTTGTTGAACATTAAAAATGGTTGACAGCATCCTCAATCCCAATTAAAGTACTCATTAACAACCCAACAATATTATTTAGAGTAACATGATGAGATTCACATGATAATCCAAGTACTAGATACTCAAGATGTCCATAACCGGGGACACGGCTAACCATGATTAGTTTATACACTCTGCAAAGGTTTGTGCACTTTTCCCCACAAGACTCGATCGCCTCCGTTGGATTTCTCGCACTACATGATGTTTAAGAAACGGATGACCGAGACATAGTATTTCGGAAGTGCTAGCACCTTACGTATGGGTAGACCGGTACACCTACTTTCCCCTACATCTGCTAGTCTACCCATAAGAGTTCGCACGACTTAATCAACTATGCCAGAGCCAATAATGGCTTGTGGCTGCACACGGAAGTTTCTAGCATGAATAATCTCATGATCCCTTTGAGCCTGGGTGGTGGTACGAAGAAATACAGGCAAGTCCTGATGGAAACCAGGTGCCTCAATCCACCCAGATGTGTGTTTAAGTTGCCACCTTACATAAACCATTAATTAACAATCTCACATCTGTCATGGAATACACTCACCCAATCCACGTCTACTAGAATAGCATGGCATAATAAGCAAACGTAGAAGTAACTCCCAAGGGTTTGATAATAAAACAGGTAATAGGTACTACCTCAAACTACTTCCCAAAACCCACAATTTAATTAGATCCTAACCATGAAATGTTTGAGGATTGATCTAATGCATAAAAACTGGGTAGTGGAAAAGGTATGATCAAAGTGTTACTTGCCTGCAATGTTGATGAAGATGGTTCGTACTCAAAACTCTTGATAGTTCTACTCGTCACACTCCGGTCAATCTATCGTGAGCAAGCAATAGTAACCACACATAAGCAATCACTCAAAAGATCGAAAAGAACGAAGAGAACAACTCGGAAAACATCAAAACCAAGCAAATAACTCTTGCAGCATAAAACAATTTCTAACAGTACCAAAATTATGTGAATTTGGCCTTATCAGAAAGTTTAGGTCAAGAGCTTCGATTTGCAAAAAGAATCAACTCAAACGGAGTTATAAAACTCAAGTTATGATCAAACGAAGTTCAAATACAAATCTATTTGAATTCAAATTTTAAAACTTTCAAAAACATGTTTGAGTTGGATTACTAGACAGAGGAGATCATAACGAAGAAGTGGGCGTTGGTTTCGTTGAATTTGGACCAGCGAGCAGAAAGTAGTGATCGTTTGAAGTACAGGGACTAATCTGTAAACAAACTAATCACAAACGGGTCCCTGGCCGAGAATAACAGAAAAAGAAAAAAACTACAAAGCGAACGTTCGTTTATAGGATCTAAACAGTGGACGTTAAAAAAAAGATCTAGTCTAGGGTTTTAAAAAAAAAGTTAAAGAAAAAAAACGGATCGGCTTTCTTGGGTTATACCGGTTCGGGAGAAGGGAAACCGGCGGCGGCGATGGCGGAGTTCTCCGGCGAGCGGGGCAAAGCGGGACGGCGGCTCCGGCGCGGCAGGGGGCGACTGCGACGAAGTAGACGGGGAGGGTCGGTGCGCCGAGGCGAGGAGGATGGCGACGTCGGCGGCGGTCCATGGCGACAGGGACGGAGCGGGCGAGGCGGTGGATCTCGCCCGCCCGGCAGCTTTCAGCCTTGGCCGAAGTGGCTGCGGTGCGAAGTGCGAGGAGGAAAGGAGAGGCGGCGGCGACTTTATAGGAGGGGAGGGGAGGGTGTTGCGTGGGCGAGGGGTAGAGCGAGGAGGACGCGGAGTCCGGCCGGACTCTGGCGGCGGCACTCCCGTGCGGGAGTCGGTCTCCTGCGGGAGATCGAGGACGGGGCGACGGCGAGCTGGGCTGGGCCGCGGCCTGGCAGGAGCTGGGCCGGCCCAGTTCGGCAGAGGGAAAAGTCTTTTTTATATATAAACATTTTCCAGAAAACATAAATAGAATAAACCACCAAAATAAAATGTAATATAGGCATATAATATATCAAAATTTTCAAAAAAAGATTTTCTACGAATTGAACATTTTTCTAGCTTCATATAAAATACACACAAATTCAAATAAAACAAAGAGTGCCTCTGCTCTAGAAAAAACCAGTAAAAATCATTTTTAAAATACCAAAATTAATTCCAATTTATTTCTCTCCAATTTTCTGATGTAGGGAATCATGTTACCCTATTTTCCATATATTTTATTTTGGAGAAAAATAATTTGAATAAAACTCAAATAACTCCAAATTGAAAATAAATTCAAAAGAACTTTGAATTTAATTCTTTGAAACTCCCAACTCATATTTCATATGTTTTGAAGAAGTCATTTTATCTTCGCTCGTGAAAATCATTGAGTTGCATAAAGTTCCTAGGTTGGAAATATACTCAAATGAAATTCAAATATTTTCAACACCCCTTGTCATTTAAATAAATGGAAGAAGTCATGTCATCTTCTCTCCAGGGTTTTGTGATGAAAAGAATTTGAATTCCCGAAGATCAGAAAAGAAAATGAAAGTTTGGGATAGTCCTTTTATTCCCTCTCATTTAACTTTCAAAAAGTTTTGAATTTCACTCAATCAATCAAATCTATCTATTTAATATAACATTCCAAAATTTAGAATTTTGGGATGTTACAAAACTACCACCCTTAAAATGAATCTCGTCCTCGAGATTCGGAGAGGCTAGAAAGAAATAGGTTAGGGTTTGGGGGTCTTATCAAAATCCATCGATCGTCTCCGGGGTCTCGGATGCTACCACCCTTAGAAGCATTGTTACGGTTCCCTCAAAACTCATATACTCCATCCTTATTCCTGACAGTGTCGGTCTTCTCAGATCGTAAGGATAATTCCTTCTCTGGGCTCTTCCGGTAGTGGCATAACCTTTTCCTCAATACTTTTGTCCATTCCTCTTGGTAAGGTTATTCCGAGATTGGGTCTTCATAGTGACGGTGCGGCGCCAATTCTAAACAACTATCGATATCTCATGGTGGTCATCAATTTATGGTTTGTCCTGCAGGAAATGGGTGCAGGTTGAACCTCACCGTATAACCTACGGTTGGCAACAACTGCCATGTACAAGGGAAAAATACCTTTACCATTCTAAGGTTCAACGAGGTTTAATATAAATCGACACTCTACTATAGGTAAGTCACTTAGATTTACCATCCCGTATAGCAAAGGCGAATAATAAGAGTAAGTCGGTATGGTGATCAATCCATCCGCACCCAAATCATTACCTTGTACATGGTTTAGCAAATCTCGCATTCTAACACTCGGTCATCCTCACAAGCATTGCAGAATTTCTCTTGTCGACGAACCAAGTTCGGATAAATCCATTGATTCTGCAAGCCAAACAAACATCTATCGTTCCTTAACAACTCTCAGGTTTTGCGTAAACTCCTATAAGATCGTCTGTTGATAAAGGCATATCCTCTTCTAGGGTTTTTCCTTCAGCAAGAATGTGCTTGCTTCTTGGCAGGTCCTGGAGCCTGTGGGTTATGGCCCATCACATCACTTAAAATCCTTGAACACATCATCTGGGCAACTGATCATTATCCCAACATCCAACTTCCTGGCATACTTAAAATCCATCCAATTGTACTGTCTCTTTTCCTTATATTTGCACCAAACTAAGACGTGATTACTCAGACTCATCATGGAGTCACACTTGCTCCATATTACCAACATTATACCTCCTTGTATCCAATAGTACTTCATCTCTTCATCCTCGTGGGATATCCCACATACCGAGATAAAACTTATACTTATGAAGTCCATACTCCACTTCGTGGAACATCATTATCCTTTCCAGGGTCAAGCGTCCTTACAGGGGAATATTGGCCATCTCTGCATGGCACTTCTTCAACTAGGAAACGTGAAACACATCATGAACTCCTGACAGTCCTTCGGGTGACTCCAACTTGTTATCCACTTCTCCCATACGCTCCAAAACTCGGTATGGTCCTACAAGTCTCGGGGCTAACTTTCCCTTAACTCCAAATAGTTTAACTCCTCGCAGAGGGGACACACGAAGACATGCTCATCTCCAATTTCATAGACTTCCTCCTTGCATTTTTGAGTCTGCATAACTCTTACGCTGGTGAGCTACCTTGATCTATCTCGAATCCACTTAACATTCTCTTCTGACTCCTTGATCACATTTGGTCCAAACAACTGTCAGTCTCCAACTTCATCCCACATCAACGGTGTTTGGCTCCTTCTCCCATACAAAGCTTCAAAAAGGGGCCATATTCAAACTGACTTGGTAGCTGTTGTTGAATGAGAACTCCGTGTAAGGTAGATTATCATCCCTACTAGATCCATAATCTAGCGCATGCGTTCTCAACATGTCCTCCAGAATCTGATTGACTCTCTCGGTCTATCCATCTGTCTGCGGATGAAAGGTTGTACTGAACTCTAGCCTAGTACCCAAAGTTTCACGCAACTGATTCCAAAACTTTGAAGTAAATTGGGTTCCTCTATCTGATACAATGGTCCTCGGAACTCCATGCAGACATACGATCCTGGTCAAATATATCTTGGCCAACTTCACACTTGTATAGGTGGTTTTCACTGGGATAAAGTGAGTGAGGGAGTCCCGGATTAGGGGGTGTCCGGATAGCCGAACTATCACCGTTGGCCGGACTCCTGGACTGTGAAGATACAAGATTGAAGACTTCGTCCCGTGTCCGGGTGGGACTTTCCTTGGCGTGGAAGGCAAGCTTGGCGATACGGATATGTAGATCTCCTACCATTGTAACCGACTATGTGTAATCCTAACCTATCCGGTGTCTATATAAACCGAAGGGTTTTAGTCCGTAGGACAGAACAACAACCATACCATAGGCTAGCTTCTAGGGTTTAGCCTCCTTGATCTCGTGGTAGATCTACTCTTGTACTACCCATATCATCAATATTAATCAAGCAGGAGTAGGGTATTACCTCCATCGAGAGGGCCCGAACCTGGCTAAAAACATCGTGTCCCTTGTCTCCTGTTACCATCCGCCTAGACGCACAGTTCAGGACCCCCTACCCGAGATCCGCCAGTTTTGACACCGACATTGGTGCTTTCATTGAGAGTTCCTTTGTGTCGTCGCCATCAGGTAGGATGCCTCATCTCGTTTTTAAAGACGATACTATCGCCAAAGAAGCCTTGGCCACTGGTCAGACTCTTCGGCTAGGTGGTTTTCTCATGACCGCCAGTTCGGCTATCATACCGGCGATGACCTCTCGAGTCATCGAAACCAATCTCAATGTTAGTTCGAACTTGCGAACAGTGAGATCGATCGAGCTCTCCTCCGTGAACGAGCTCTTGGATCGCATTGCATACAGGAGTCACCACAGACTACGACCGGATCGGGCCTAAAACCGATCGAGAGAGATCAACTCTCCCGGGCTACCCATCATGTTGCTGTGATAGAGGAGCAATGCGGTGATTCTACTTCTATATTAAGGACTAGCTACGTCCGGATTCGATCCTCTATGCGGATTCCCGCAGAGGGACGGATGTCGATCAAGCCACGAACTTAAAGTCGGCGGCGGGTTGATTCATTGGATAACACTCAAAATCCAAACTTCCGAGTTCGAAACTTCCCGCCCTGAGTCTTAAATTGGACGGGTTCGGATCCAGTTCCACCGCCCACCCAAACATTAGCGATCTATCCCGAATTCGGCAAGAGCCTGCTGAAACATTACATCATTATGGGCAGATTCCTCCCGGTTATGAACAGGATAAAGGACTGCCGAGAGGAGGACGCAATCCCAATTTTCTGCAATAATTGCACGGACAAGGGAATCCTAAACGCCATAAGTCGTCGCGAAATTACACGCTTTTTTGACTTAGTGACCATAGTAACAAAATACTGTGCGATGGAGAGCGCCTGGAAAACCGAAAGTAAATTTTGGGATAATCCGGCCCTGAATACATCCCTAGTCCGAAATAAAAGGGTGCGTCATTATCAAGCACCTGGGTTAAATACCAAAAAACCAAAACCCCATAAAGGGTACGGAACCGTACTGGAGGGTTGGCTAAACGGACCCTGCAAAGACGGCCTCCATTGGGGCACAATTAAACCCTGATGTAGACGCCGCACTACGAGAATTTCTACAAGAAAACTGGGACATCTTTTCCTGGCACCCTTCAGACATGCCAGGAATCCCATGTCGGATGGCCGAGCACAGCCTAAATATCCTAAAAGGATTCAAGCCAGTCAAACAGGCTCTTCGGCGCTTTTCCGAACCCAAGAGACAGGCCATGGGAGAGGAGCTAGCCAAACTTTTGGAAGCCGGATTCATCAGAGATATAAAACATCCGGACTGGCTAGCAAACCTGGTGATGGTACCAAAGAAGGATAAATCCTGGCGCCTATGTGTCGACTTTAAAGACCTTAATAAGGCTTGCCCAAAGGATCCCTTTCCCCTCCCTCGAATTGACCAAATTATTGACGCTACAGCAGGACACGACTCATTATGCTTCCTCGACGCGTACTCCGGCTACCACCAAATCAAGATGGCGGAGCCAGACCAAGCTGCAACAGCATTCATCACTCCATACGGCCCGTTTTGCTTCAACACAATGCCCTTTGGGCTCAAAAACGCCGGCGCAACATATCAGCGCATGATTCAGACATGTCTGGCAAACCAGATTGGCAAAACAGTGGAAGCATATGTAGATGACGTGGTCGTCAAAACCAAGCACGTCGAAACTCTAGTAGACGACTTGAGGCTCACATTCGACAATCTTCGAAAATATGACATCAAGCTCAACCCGGAAAAATGTGTCTTCGGCGTTCCAGCCGGAAAGCTCCTGGGCTTCATTGTGTCCGGTAGAGGAATTGAAGCAAACCCAGCCAAGATCCAAGCTCTGTCACAATTGGATATTCCAAAAGACCTCAAACAAATACAAAAATTGACGGGATGCGTAGAGGCTCTAAGCCGCTTTATCTCCCGTTTGGGAGAAAAGCGTTACCCTTTACCGCCTCCTCCGGCGCACGAACACCAGAGTGGGCGGATGCCGCCACGGCCGGACTCGAAGAAATAAAGGCCATTTTGGCAACAAATCCGGTCTGGCCGCGCCCAGCGTAGGCGAACCAATGCGATTATATATCGCCGCAACACATCAAGTTGTCGGTAGCGGTGCTCGTTGTCGAGCGAGAAGCGGACGGACACCGTTCCCTCTTCAAAACCGGTTTACTATGTGTCCCTTGTCCTAACTCCATGCAAGTCCGGTACCCACACTATCAAAAGATAGCATACGCGGTGTTCATGGCATCCGGAAGCTGCGACACTACTTTCAAGAGTGTTCGATAACGGTAGCCTCGAAGTACCTCTTAACGACATTATAAACAACGCGACGCGACGGGCGGATTGCTAAATGGGCCATAGAGCTCCTTCCATTCGACATAACTTATAAGCCACGACGAGCTATTAAGTCGCAGGTTTTGGCCGACTTCGTGGCCGAATGGACTGAAGCCGAACTCCCTAAAGAGTACGGCGCATACTCCAATTGGATCATGCACTTTGACGGCTCCAAAATGTTGGCCGGCCTGGGGGCTGGCGTCGTCCTGACGTCCCCAACCGGGGACACAGTCCAATACGTCCTTCAGAACGCAGCCGAATACGAGGCCCTTCTGCACGGCCTTCGGATGGCAGTCTCCATGGGCATTCAACGCCTAGAGGTGCGCGGGGATTTGAACCTCGCAATATCTCAAATAAACGGAGACTTTGATGCCAAAGATCCGAAAATGGCAGCATACCGCAATGCGGTCCTAAAATGTCGGCCACGGTTGAAGGGCTCAATTTCATCATATAGCTCGGGACAACAACCAGGCGGCGGATATATTGGCACGCATCGGCGCAAAACGCGATGCCGTCCCACCCAATATCTTTCTGGAACGGCTGTTCAAGCCATCCGTACTATGGGAAGGGGAGTCCGGCAATAACAACCTGGACCCAACCGCACTGCCTGACGCCGAACATCCTGACACAACCAGAGGCTCTGCCCCCGAGATAACACCCTCCGCTCACGAAATAATGGCGGTTATCGCCCCGTGGACGGAACCATTCCTAGCCTACCTAACTAGGCAGGAACTCCCCGAAGACCAAAATGAGGCTCGCTGCATAGTACGGCGCTCTAAAGCCTATAAACTCCATGAGGGGGAGCTTTATAAGAAAAGCACTACCGGAGTCCTTCAAAGGTGTATCACCGAAGAGGAAGGGTGTAACCTCCTGGCTGAAATTCATGCCGGACTGGGTGGGCACCACGCCGCAGCCCGGGCCGTTGTAGGCAAGGCCTTCCAGACAGGATTTTATTGGCCGACGGCCCGGCAGATCATGACTTAGTCCAACGATCGTCGGCTGCCAGCTTTTTGCTAACTAAAGCCACATGCCACCCACCGCCCTTAAAACTATACCCATCACCTGGCCGTTCATGTC
Organism: Aegilops longissima; assembly: GCA_021605205.1. Lineage (NCBI taxonomy): Eukaryota > Viridiplantae > Streptophyta > Magnoliopsida > Poales > Poaceae > Aegilops > Aegilops longissima. The sequence continues at coordinate 622,493,338 of CM038678.1, forward strand.
AGGGGCTTGACATGGTTGGACCCCTTAAGGAGGAACCCACAAGCAAAAATACCTATTGGTCATGGTGGATAAATTCACCAAATGGATAGAGGCCAAGCTGTTAAAGCGGCGAATCCGGACCGGTGATAGACTTCATATCGGGGTAGTGCACCGTTACGGTGTCCCCACAAGATCATCATCGATAACGGCACCAACTTCACGGCCGATGAGGTCAAATTATGGTGCAAAAACATGGGCATCAAGCTCGACACGCCTCGTCTATCACCCTCAAACCAACGGCCAAGTCGAGCGAGCAAATGGTCTAATCATGGCGGCATTAAACCTGACTAGTGCGGTCCCTCAAGGAATCTAACACTTTGGGTTGAGGAGCTCGACTCCGTACTCTGGGGGCTGCGGACCACGCCGAATCGTACTACCGGATTCACACCATTCTTTATGGTGTATGGCGCAGAGGCAGTCTTGCCCTGCGACATAATACATGACTCACCTCGCGTGCGCATGTATGAAGAAAGAGAAGCCGAGCTCGATCGGCAGGACAGTTTGGACGCATTGGAGGAGGAGCACGACGTGGAAAAAGCTCGTTCCGCATTCCAGCAGGCTCGAAGATATCAAAGCAGGGAAGTACAGGCCAAAGCTTATAACGTTGGCGAACTAGTTCTACGCCTGCCGGACAAGAAAAAGGACAAACTCAAGCCCAAATGGGAAGGTCCTTCATCATCGACCAGGTCTGACCGGCGGAGCATACCGTCTCACTTAAACGCATCGGATAACCGACTCGAGCCGAACCCATGGAACGCAGCCCGTCTCACGAAGATTCTACGCCTAAGTGCGGACTCCAAGTTCATCTCCTTCCTCCGTCCACATTTTCTATTTTTGTTGTCTTTTATTTCTCTCCTTCCTCCTTCTTCTTGAAGCCTCTAGAGGCTCGTTTGCGCTTTTTTCAAGACACACTTGACGCGCTGTCGCGCTCATTATATTCGGGGCTTCTTTAATGAAGCTTATTTATATGGGCTTCATGCCCAACACATGCGTTAAACTTCCGCATGTACCTTTTATTCACCATTATATGCATCGATATGACTTAATTTTGGCCAAGCTGGGTTGCTCGGCTCTGTGCTTACCCCTACGTTCCCGATTGTTCGGCTAGGTGGTAAAGGAGCACCTCTGCGATTATTCTTGTCGGGTCAGCCGGATGTGTACCTCGACTGGGTGAAGCCGAAAGCTAGCGTTCTTAAGGGAATATTGGTCGGTGAACTGAAAGATGATTTTAACTATTTACCCAACTGCCCCAGATGATTTTCTGCTTTCATAGCAGCTTTGACATGCACTTTAGGGCATGCATCCCAGCGAAAGGAACCCTTAACAGAACTATTCTCCCTAGAAGATGTTTCTTACTACCCATGTAATATAACATAACTAGTTGGGCACTTTTCTGATACAGCAATAATGACCCCTACGCCTGGTCTCCATGCATACCCCGGTTCTTATATAACCACGAAGGTATTCGGAAACACTCCGGACAATTGGGTCCTGAGGTCAAAGCGAAAAGGTCCGCTATGACAAACGATCTACAATCCGGCTAGAAGACATTTTTTCATGTCACATTTTTACATAGTCAACTAGACTCATTGTATTCCTCCTCAATGCCATCTAATAGGCTATCTAATTTACAATCTTGCTGGGAATACTTGGCGGCCAATTCTACTTGGCCGTACACTAACTTACAGGATCTCCATCCCATCAGGCCCCACAGTCCGACCTTGGCCATGTGGTTTGGGTCATAACCGTGTACAGCGTCTTTACCATGGCCCGAGCCTCCTGGCGCCTTTGACGGCAGCCGATATCTTCCATAGTCGGAAGCGCCGCCGTGCTCCTCGAAGTTGCTCGCCAGCTCCCCAATGCCTTCAGGCGGGGAGATAGATGGCCACAAGGCTGGCCGATGCCTTTCATCACTGTCGGACTCGTTCGTGCAGTAGCCGACGATTCGGGAAGAAGATCACCAAGAACTGGGCATCTCCTTCTCAGGACGACCTGTGAGCAAACCTACATACATGTTTATGTTAGTCGCCTTCCTCGCCGAACTCTTTTAAAGTTCGCTCAAGCACTTACTGAAAATGTCGCAACGAAGCCGCCGATTCTCCTTTACGGAGTCAGACAACTGGGCACGAACGTCCTTTAGTTCCTCGCCCAGCTTGGTGTTGTCGTCTTGGAGGTTATTTTTCTCCTGCGCACCCTCGTAAGCATGCTCTCGCCGGCCTTTAGCTGGCGCAAGAGCTGCTGCTTGTCCGGATCTAGTCCGGCGCCATCTGCAATATTTTTGTCAGATTTACACACCCGCCGCACTTCATAAACTATTTATCTTTTAAAGCGTATATTACGAGAGGGGTCTGCGGCTCCCCTGTGGCGGCTAGTCTTGCCTCAAGTTGGGCCTTGCACTCTTTAAGCTCTGGGACATCGGGTATTCTTTTCGTAAGATCTGCATAACAAATGATCCTTAAATCGGTTATTCTAACTATTTTAAGTCTCGGGGGCTACTGGCATATATAACTGTCAAATTTCCTTACACGTATGTCATTTACATACTACTCCGTGGCTCTGGCTAGACCATCTTGAGCGGCACGGAGGTGCGCATCTCCCGAATCGAAGGCATTCAAGGCCTCCTGGGAGAAACATGCGTCACGAAGAACTGTCCGGCAGCGCCTGTGATTCAAGGTGCTCTCCACCTCGGAGTTGGTGGCGGACAACCTGTCGGCATCCTCTGTTGGAGGAGCATCCGACACACGTCTCGTGCTCGCCTCAGCCTCCGGACCCGGCTTTGAAGCCTGGCCGGTGAAGGTTCGATTGGCAACCTCTCCGGACTCAATCCGCGGCGCTTTTTCTGAAAAGAGCACCAGCGTTAATCGCCTTCGAGAATCAATCACGGAAGTATGGTGACACGCTATACCGCTTGGCGGAGTTTCGATCCGGACCGCACTTCTTTTTAGCTCTTGAGGGCGCAGACCGCCCTTTGTTGGCCAGCCGCAGCTCGACTTCTGCCTCAAGGTACCCCTGCAAAACACTATTGGTATACGGTGATCAAAAATAGAGCATGGATGGGTCATTATCAGGGTTTTGGGATCTCGGTCTCAGTTACCTGTGAGGCCGGAAGTATTCCAGGGTAATCAGCCGTAATGGCAACCAAAGCATTGTCGATGCTAAGTTGGTAGAACACCCCATCGATCAACTCCACCTTTATATCCGGATCCTCTTCGGAGGTCGGATCGAGGGACCGCTCCGGATCCTCGGGTTGTGGGGGCGGGCTGTATATCTTCTCCACAGTCCGGCGCAGTTCCTACGCAAAAACCATGAAATGAGATATTTAACCACGGGAACATGGATCGTACAGGTCACAAAGATGTTTGCTTACCCAGCTTCGGGGATTATTCGAAGAAAACTCCTTCAGTGGATTGACGCGGAGGAAATCCTCCTCCTCTCCTTTATACATGGCAGACAAGATCTTCACCAGTTCGGTGACCGATCCCGGCCCTTTGCGGCCGTGGCGGGTGGCATCGTCCTCCCCGTTGAAGTCCCACATGGGGTGGCCCCTGTATTGGAGTGGCTGCACTCCCCTCATAATGCAGATTGCCATGACTCCAATCATGGTCAATCCGGCATGAGCCAATAATCTTATTCGGCTCATCAAATAGAGGACATCCCGGTCATTTTCCCTCCGGGGGCTCCGAGGGCGCCAGCTTAGGCGCTTCTTCAGAGGATCATTGCTGAACTCCGTAAGGCCGATCCGAACAGGATCCGGCAGCGGGACGTCCTCCATGTAAAACCATTCCAAAGGCCAGTCTTCGGACGCCTTCTTTAGGGTTCCAGATAGGTATCCGGTCCCGGCGATGCGCCATAGCTCGGCTCCGCCCACTTGATATATTGACCCCTCATGAGAACGGGGTACTAGGCAGAATAATCTCTTCCACAGCCCGAAATGAGCTTCGACGCCCAAGAACAGTTCGCAAAGGGCCACAAAGCCCGCGATGTGCAGGATGGAGGCAGGAGTAAGGTGGTGCAACTGGAGGCCGTAGAACTCCAAGAGCCCCCGGAGAAACGGATGGATTGGAAATCCGAGTCCTCTTACTAGATAAGAGATGAAGCATACCCTCTCTCCTTTAGAGGGATCGGGGACGCTCTCCGCTTGCTTTCCGCCCTTGTAGGTGGCAAGTCCGCTCGAACGGAACCATGAAGGCCGGGGAGAAATCCCTTGGCTTGGAGTATAACTAGCTCTCTATGAGGGTGAGCATCTCTCCCAATTTCTGTGCCGAGGGTGGGAGCGCGAGAGGAGGAGCGCGTCGTGTCCATGATGGAATGGGCTTTGGTCGAGGCGCCTCGATGAAAGCTTCATGAAGGGGGATGGTGTGACTCAGATCTAGATCTTTGCCCTTTTATAGGCAGCTCATTTGCGCGGCTAGGGGGGTAATTGTAAAAATACCCTGGCTTTTCGCATTCATTCAAACACGTGGAAGATGGCCATTATTGGGCGTACAAGCCAAGGAGCGCAGCATTTATCAGAAGCCGGACACTATTCGACAAGTATATGGAATTTGGAGAAGAACCCGCCTCACAATGCCGAAGACAATCAACGCGTCGGACTCATCGTCATTGAAGCCTGGTTCGGGGGCTACTGAGGGAGTCCCGGATTAGGGGGTGTCCGGATAGTCGAACTATCACCGTTGGCCGGACTCCTGGACTGTGAAGATACAAGATTGAAGACTTCGTCCCGTGTCCGGGTGGGACTTTCCTTGGCGTGGAAGGCAAGCTTGGCGATACGGATATGTAGATCTCCTACCATTGTAACTGACTCTATGTAACCCTAACCTATCTGGTGTCTATATAAACCGGAGGGTTTTAGTCCATAGGACAAAACAACAATCATACCATAGGCTAGCTTCTAGGGTTTAGCCTCCTTGATCTCGTGGTAGATCTACTCTTGTACTACCCATATCATCAATATTAATCAAGCAGGAGTAGGGTATTACCTCCATCGAGAGGGCCCGAACCTGGGTAAAAACATCGTGTCCCTTGTCTCCTGTTACCATCCGCCTAGACGCACAGTTCGGGACCCCCTACCCGAGATCCGCCGGTTTTGACACCGACAGTGAGCCACTTTGGTCAAGCGAGTCAACTACTACCCATATAGAATCATGTCCAGTTCGGGTTCTGGGAAATCCGGTAATGAGATCCATGCCAAACTTATCCCACTTCCATTCGGGTATTGGCATAGGTTGTAGTAATCATGCTGGCTTCTGATGCTCTACTTTTACTTTCTCTGGCATACATCACTTACGACTACATACTCCGCAATATCCTTCTTCATACCAGTCCACCAGAAACACTCCTTCAAATCGGAATACATCTTGGTGTTTCCAGGGCGAATCAAGTATGGTGAGTGATGAGCCTCCTGAAGTATTAACTTCCTGATCTCTGCATTATTGGGTACATGTACACTATCCTCAAACCATAAGGTGTCGTGCTCATCCTTATGAAAACCTTTGGTATTTCCTTTGCTCATCCTCTCTTTTAACTCAGCAATCTCTTTGTCATCCTTCTAAGCTTCACGGATCTTTCCCAACAATGTAGACTGAACTTCCATTGCAGCAACAAAACCTTTTGGAACAATCTCCAACCGAAGTTCCCTGAGATCCTTGGCTAACTCCTTTGGTAATCCTCTGCTTATGAGGGTGTTTGTCCTTATTTTCTTTATGGTTATGCCCTATTTCTCCACAAAGCTTGTATGCACAAGGTTTCTTCATATCCTTTCCATAAGGCTTCAACTTCTGGGACACTAGTCAAGACTTTTAACGAAGTCCCCTTAAATTCTTCCCAAACGGTTACTCCTTGCCATCCATTGATGGTATGGTACATCCTCCACCAAGTAGCAGCACCTCCTTCAAAACACTAAAGAGCATGCTGGGTCATATCCTTTCCGGCTATAGGGTCATTCTACATATGATCCTCCATGTTCTGAATCCATCGGTCTGTCTCCAATTGTCTCATCGGTCCAGAGAATACAAGCTCATCTCCATTCATCCTCTATTGGGTCCATGGGTTTTGGGGTGGGATAAGAGAGATAGAGAGGGATGCACACAATATAAACAAAAGTTTTTTTGAAAAGGCAGATTTTATTGTGGCTGTCGGAAAAACATCAAACAAATGGCAGCTCACAATCCTCGCATCTAACGTAGGTATATAATAGGGGTTTGGGCTTCTAATGGTCAATAAATCTTCAAAGTCATCAAACTCTTCAAGTCTTGTTCATGTCTCCAACGGCTTCTTCTGATCATGCTTGTCCTTCTCAAGTTCTTATGCCAAATCTTTGTTGTCGCGAAGTCTCTTAGTGACATCCTTTAATATTTCTGGAGTTGGGTTCCAAACTTCTGGGTTTCAACCTCCTTGACATGAACCATGTCCTTCTATCCATCGCCTCGACAAATCTCCGGTATCTCGAGGTTTTGTTCCTCCAGTTTGGTTACTTCAGCTTCCGGTTCCTGAGTTCTTCACCAATTGCCTTCTTGTCAAAATATTGCTTCTTGTAGGTCCATATTAACTTCCTGATGTAACACTCCAGATCCTGGTGATACCCCAGCTAAGGTTAAAACTTCATCTTTTACTGATTGGTGCTCCATCAGACTTCTACTATACAATCCTTCCATGCATATGCATGCTTAACCCAGCACGGTGATAATAGCATAAATGGACGATAACATCATGGATAGCCGTCTTTCTGCTCTTGTCATTTCCATGAGCTATCTCTCCATAGTTGATATCTCCTGCCTTAGGGTTTTCCTTGACAGAACTTTGAGTTCTATGCTTCATGTTTTGGTCTTTCTCCGATACACCTTGATCTCGGGTATTGACAGCTTCCATAGTGTGCCAAGTTTCATAAGGGGTGCCTTCCTAGGTCATACAAATCCGGAAATTCTTCAAAGCCTTCAAATTCTCATAGTCTTCGGAGTCTTCACCGTTGTAGTTTCCGTCATTGTAATGCACGGTAAAAATCCTCTTTAGTCCAAAGTAGTCCTAGTTGTCTGATATCTTGTACTCCTTGGAGTGGTCTCATCAGTCGAATCTTTGAGTGGTCAAAAGGGAAAAGGGGTATGGTCTCACTAAAAGGAAATATTTGAATAAGCTCAGAAGAGAAGAGAGGTAAAAGATCTTTTGAAAATGAAGTTGTAGAGAAAAAATCTTTCCTATGGGCTTGTCAGCTTAGGGTCACGTCCACAGTCAACATGTGCTCGATACCATCTTGTAGCGACCCGACCGAATGGGTCAAGTCTCGTGCTTAAGTGTCATCCACGGATCGGTATGCTGACACACACAGTACTCGAGGATTTATAACAGAGGTAAATCACATGTATAAAGTAGCGTAAATACTATTACCTCGATCCAAATAGCGGAAGTAACAAGGTTGTGGATTCCCATCAACACCAACGACAAAGTTGAGTGTAGAAATCATAACCCTAACGTATCACTTACTGTCGTTCGAAAAGTCGCAACATGAAACGTTGCAGCCGAAACGGGTTGACACATGGAATATCTTGGCAATGTAACACATAGAGAGTAATGAAATAATAAGCCTATACTATATGCATATATGGCTGGTGGAAAAGCTCTGTGGTTATAATGTTTTTGCGAAAAGCCAATTTTTCCCTGCTGCAAAGGAATAAATTTATTTAACTATCATGGTGGTTGTTGAACATTGAGAATGGTTGACAGCATCCTCAATCCCAATTAAAAGTACTCATTAACAACCCAACAATATTATTTAGAGTAACATGATGAGATTCACATGATAATCTAAGTACTAGATACTCAAGATGTCCATAACCGGGGACACGGCTGACCATGATTAGTTTATACACTCTGCTGAGGTTTGTGCACTTTTCCCCACAAGACTCGATCGCCTCCGTTGGATTTCTCGCACTACATGATGTTTGAGAAACGGATGACCGAGACATAGTCTTTCGGAAGCTAGCACCTTATGTATGGGTAGACCGGTAAACCTACTTTCCCCTACGTCTAGTAGTCTACCCGTAAGAGTTCGCACGACTTAATCAACTATGCCAGAGCCCATAATGGCTTGTGGCTGCACAAGGAAGTTTCTAGCATGAATAATCTCATGATCCCTTTGAGCCTGGGTGGCGGTCCTAAGAAATACAGGCAAGTCCTGATGGAAACTAGTTGCCTCAATCCACCCAGATGTGTGTTTAAGTTGCCACCTTACATAAACCATTAATTAACAATCTCACATCTGTCATGGAATACACTCACCCAATCCACGTCTACTAGCATAGCATGGCATAATAAGCAAACGTAGAAGTAACTCCCAAGGGTTTTATAATAAAACAGTTAATAGGTACTACCTCAAACTACTTCCCAAAACCGACAATTTAATTAGATCCTAATCATGAAATGTTTGAGGATTGATCTAATGCATAAAAACTGGGCAGTGGAAAAGGTGTGATCAAAGTGTTACTTGCCTGCAATGTTGACGAAGATGGTTCGTACTCAAAACTCTTGATAGTTCTACTCGTCACACTCCGGTCAATCTACCGTGAGCAAGCAATAGTAACCACACATAAGCAATCACTCAAAAGATCGAAAAGAATGAAGAGAACAACTCGGAAAACATCAAAACCAAGCAAATAACTCTTGCAGCATAAAACAATTTCTAACAGTACCAAAATTATGTGAATTTGGCCTTATCAGAAAGTTTAGGTCAAGAGCTTCGATTTGCAAAAAGAATCAACTCAAACGGAGTTATAAACTCAAGTTATGATCAAACGAAGTTCAAATACAAATCTGTTTGAATTCAAATTTTAAAACTTTCAAAAACATGTTTGAGTTGGATTACTGGATAGAGGAGATCATAACAAAGAAGTGGGCATTGGTTTCGTTGAATTTGGACTAACGAGCAGAAAGTAGTGATCGTTTGAAGTACAGGGACTAATCTGTAAACAAACTAATCACAAACGGGTCCCTGGCCGAGAATAACAGAAAAAGAAAAAAACTACAAAGCGAACGTTCGTTTATAGGATCTAAACAATGGACGTTAAAAAAACAGATCTAGTCTAGGTTTTTTAAAAAAACCAAAGTTACAAGAAAAAAAACGGATCGGTTTTCTTAGGTTATACCGGTTCGGGAGAAGGGAAACCGGCGGCGGCGGTGGCGGTGTTCTCCGTCGAGCGGGGCAAAGCAGGACGGCGGCTACGGCGCGGCAGGGGGCGACGGTGGCGAAGTAGACGGGGAGGGTCGGTGCACCGAGGCGAGGAGGATGGCGGCGGCGGTCCACGGCGACGGGACGGAACGGGGCGGAGGCGGTGGATCTCGCCGGTGGCGGCGGCTTTCGGCGAGTGCGGCGAGAAGGGCGGCGGCGGCGCGAAGTGCGAGGAGGAAAGGAGAGGCGGCGGTGACTTTATAGGAGGGGAGGGGAGGGTGTTGCGTGGGCGAGGGGTAGAGCGAGGAGGACGCGGAGTCCGGCCGGACTCCGGCGGCGGCGCTCCCTTGCGGGAGTCGGTCTCCTGCGGGAGATCGAGGACGGGGCGATGGCGAGCTGGGCTGGGCCGCGGCCTGGCAGGAGCTGGGCCGGCCCAGTTCGGCAGAGGGAAAAGTCTTTTTTTTATATAAACATTTTCCAGAAAACATAAATAGAATAAACCACCAAAATAAAATGTAATATAGGCATATAATATATCACAAAATTTAGAAAAAGATTTTCTACGACTTGAACATTTTTCTAGCTTCAGATAAAATACACACAAGTTCAAATAAAACAAAGAGTGCCTCTGCTCTAGAAAAAACCAGTAAAAATCATTTTTTAAATACCAAAATTAATTCCAATTTATTTCTCTCCAATTTTTTGATGTAGGGAATCATGTTACCCTATTTTCCATATATTTTATTTTTGGAGAAAAATAAATTGAATAAAACTCAAATAACTCCAATTGAAAATAAATTCAAAAGAACTTTGAATTTAATTCTTTGAAACTCCCAACTCATATTTCATATGTTTTGAAGAAGTCATTTTATCTTCGCTCGTGAAAATCATTGAGTTGCATAAAGTTCCTGGGTTGGAAATATACTGAAATGAAATTCAAATATTTTCAACACCCCTTGTCATTTAAATAAATGGAAGAAGTCATGTCATCTTCTCTCCAGGGTTTTGTGATGAAAAGAATTTGAATTCCCGAAGATCAGAAAAGAAAATGAAAGTTTGGGAAAGTCCTTTTATTCCCTCTCATTTAACTTTCAAAAAGTTTCGAATTTCACTCAATCAATCAAACAATCAATCAAATCTATCTATTTAATATAACATTCCAAAATTTAGAATTTTGGGATGTTACAAGTGTCCAGTTGACGAGCCGAATCTGATATGGGCCATAATTTGGCCCAAAGCCTCTTAAAGGGTCGGATCTTATCTGGGCCGTAATTTGGCCCAGAACGTGGTAGGCTTTTAACGGGCCGGATCTCATATGGGCCTTTATTAGGCCCGGAACATGGCAGGCTGTTAATGGACCGGATCAAATATGGGCCGGCATTTGGCCCAAAACATGGCAGCTTGTGAATGGGCCGGCCCAGCAATTTGGCCCAGAACATGGTAGGCTTTTAACAGGTCGGATCTCATATGGGCCTTTATTAGGCCCGGAACGTGGCAGGCTGTTAATGGGCCGGATCAAATATGGGTCGGCATTTGGCCCAAAACATGGCAGCCTGTGAATGGGCCGGCCCACTAGTGTCCTCAAAATTTTGTGGGCCTTTAGCTGGGCCGGCCCATTATGGTCAGCAAAATCTCGTGGGCCTTTAGCTGGGCCGGCCCATTATGGTCCACAAAATCTTGTGGGCCTTTAGCTGGGCCGGCCCATTATGGTCCGCAAAATCTTGTGGGCCTTTAGTTGGGCCGGCCCATGATGGTCCGCAAAATCTTGGGGTCCTTTAGTTGGATCGGCCCATTTAACCTATATGGGCCTCTGTTGGGCCCTTCCACGTGTTGACATATCATAGGCATGTCTCCTCCAATGGACGGGCGACATCTGGCCCACCGAGGAGCAGACACGTGTTTCCTCCGGCCAATGAGAATTTTATACGTGGAAAATCACTACTGGTTCGGGCTGTTAACGGGTTATCGGATCCAAAACCAGACCCGATAGCTTAACGGCGAGCCGTTACAGTGGATGCCACGTGTCGGTCACCCTTGATGAAAGCACTTCTATGACGCGCGATTTATCGTCATGGAAGTGGACACTTCCGTGAGGATAATTTTGGTAATGTCATGGAACACTTCTATGACAACACAGGTATGACTATCTTGATTCTGTCATAAAATCGTCATGGATGTACATGCATGACAGAAAACATGACCTACTGTGACAAACACGTATCATCACGGAAGTTTATTTTTTTGTAGTGATTCTTGTAGACACATGTTGGGCCTCCAAGCGCAGAGTTTTGTAGGACAGTAGCAATTTTCCCTCAAGTGGATGACCTAAGGTTTATCAATCCGTGAGAAGTGTAGGATGAAGATGGTCTCTCTCAAATGACCCTGCAACCAAATACATGAAATCTCTTGTGTCCCCAACACACCCAATACAATGGCAAATTGTAAAGGTGCACTAGTTCGGCGAAGAGATGGTGATAAAAGTGTAATATTGATGGTAGAAATATATTTTTATAATATGAATAACTAAAAACAGCAAGGTAGCAAATAGTAAACGGGCACAAAAACGGTATTGCAATGCTTGAAAATGAGGCCTAGGGTTCGTACTTTCACTAGTGCAATCTCTCAACAATGCTAATATAATTAGATCATATAACCACCCCTCAAAGTGCGATGAAGAATCACTCCACAGTTCCTGTCTAGCGGAGAACATAAGAATAAATTGTTTGTAGGGTATGAAACCACCTCAAAGCTATTCTTTCCGTTCGATATATTCAAGAGTTTGTACTAAGATAACACAAAGCTATTCTTTTCGTTCAATCTATCCTAGAGTTCATACTAAAATAACACCAAAGCAAATTCATAATCATAATACTCAATCTAGCACAAAGAACTTCAAAGAGTGCCCCAAGATTTCTACCGGAGAAACAAAGACAAGAACGTGCATGAACCCCTATGCATAGATTACCCCAATGTCACCTCGGGAGTCCGTGAGTTGAGTGCCAAAACATATATCAAGTGAATCAATACGATACCCCATTGTCACCACGAGTACTCAATTGCAAGACATATATCAAGTGTTCTGAAATCCATAAAAGTATTCAACCCAATAACAATGAAATCTCAAAGGGAAAAACTCAATTCATCACAACAAGATAGAGAGGGGAAAACACCATATGATCCGACTATATTAACAAAGCCCACGATACATCAACATCATGACATCTCAAGAACACGAGAGAGAGAGAGAGAGAGAGAGAGAGAGAGAGAGAGAGAGAGATTAAACACATAGCTACTGGTACAAACCCTCAGCCCCGAGGGTGGACTACTCCCTCCGCATCGTGGTGGCCGCCAGGATGATGAAGATGGCTACCGGAGATGATTCCCCCCTCTGGCAGGGTGCCAGAACGGGTCTAGATTGGTTTTCGGTGGCTACAAAGCCTTGCAGCGGCGGAATTTCTAATCTAGGTTCACCCCGAGGGTTTTTTGAATATTGGAAATTTATAGGACAAAAAGGGGGGTGCGGTAGGCCACCGAGCTGGGCACAACCCACCTGGGGGTGCCCTGGTGGGTTGTGCCCCCTCGGGGCACCCCCAGGTTCTGCTCTGGCCCATTGGTGGTCTTCTGGTCCATAAAAATCCACAAAAAGTTTCGCGGTGTTTGGACTCCATTTGATATTGATTTCCTGCAATGTAAAAAACAAGCAAAAAACAGCAAGTGGCATTGGGCACTGGGTCAATAGGGTAGTCCCAAAAATGATATAAAGTTTCTATAAAATGATTGTAAAACATCCAAGAATGATAATAAAATAGCTTGAATACTTCATAAATTATAGATACATCGGAGACGTATGAGCATCCCCAAGCTTAATTCCTACTCGTCCTAGAGTAGGTAAATGATAAAAGAAATAATTTATAAAGTGTGAATGCTAGTAAAGTGCATAAGTTTGATCAATGATAATTTCAATCACTTCTCCTAGCATCATAACAACAATTCTTTCTTATAAAACTTCTCATGTTATAGTAGCAACCAATTCACATGTTAAGGTTCAAACAATGAATTCTCTTGAAACTCAACAACCTATATTCTCAGTCACCAAGCAGTTGTAATTCAACTTATTCAACAGAGTTTAAGTAAGATCTCCACATACTCAACCATCATATAGCCTTCTATGATTGCTAACACTCACCGCGTACACATGAGCAAAACGTTTCAACCAGACACATAGAAAGATGGGGGCTTATAATTTCGCCTCCCAACGTATTCACCTCAAGGGTGATGTCAAAAATAATAACTCATGCTACCCATATCCAGCTGGATATATGTGCCTAGATCTTTCCTCGCCACATGATGCTTGCCAAAGTAGAAAAATAAAAAGGAATAGAGAGAAAAACTTTGACTCTTGCATAAAAGTAAATACATAAAAGTAAAGGATAGGCCCTTCGCAGAGGGAAGCAGAGGTTGTCATGCGCTTATTTGTTTGTATGCTCAACCCCTTAGTGAAAAATAACGTCACGTTATATTTCCCCTTATGATAGCAACCCTTATTATGCAGTCTGTCGCTTTTATTCTTTGCCATCACAAGTTCGTACAGCGCTCAATTTTCTCTTAGACTAAATGATTTAACTCTTTTAGAAGCAATTTTTATTGCCTTATTGCACCGATGACAACTTACTTGAAGGATCTTGATCAATCCTTAGGTAGGTATGGTGGACTCTTGAAGATAAGATTTGGGTTTAAGGGTTTTTGGATGCACAAGTAGTATCTCTACTTGGTGCGGAATTTTTGGCTAGCAAAGATGGGGGGCAAGCACCACATGTTGAAGGATCTATGACAATATAACTTCTATGTGAATATGAACAAACATAAACCATTACATTCTCTTCCTTGTCCAACGTCAACAATTTTGGCATATAATATGTTGATGGGGCTCACAATCACAAAAGATTTCCAAGATAGTGTATTTGCATGTGAAAGTTCTCTTCCTTAGACTAATTATTCATGAATTGCTTGTATGACCAATATTGTGATTGTCAAGCTTCAAAAGATTTCACTTTGTAAACCCAATTTGAAGCTACCACTAGGCATGATATAGTTTCAACTTCATGAAATTCAATTCATTCAACAATTTACTCATAGGATATAAGTGAAGCACAAGAGTAATTCCATAGAAAAGAGCTTCGTTGATGGGATGTGAGTGCCGCTTACTTAGCCTCCCTGGCAACTATTTAAGGACTCTATTTTATTTAAAAACTTTCAGATCTAAGTACTTTATTAAAATATCAAGCAAAACAAAATAAAATGGCATTCCAAGGATAGCACAACTCATGTGAAGAAGCAAAAACTTAGGCTCAACCGATACTAACCGATAATTGTTGAAGAAGAAAGGTGGGATGCCTACCGGGGCATCCCCAAGCTTAGATGCTTGAGACTTCTTGAATTATTATTTTGGGGTGCCTTGGGCATCCCCAAGCTTGAGCTTTTGTGTCTCCTTAATTCTTCTCATATCACGGTTTTCCTAAATCTCAAAAGCTTCATCCACACAAAACTCAACAGAACTCATGAGATAAGTTAGTATAAACCAATGCAAAAACCTTATCATTCTCTACTGTAGAAAATCACTAAAATTATTATCCAACATTCCATACTAAATGACTCTGCATATTTAATACTCCTATCCTCAAATAGAATCATTAAACAAGCAAACATATGCAAACAATGAAAACATAACAGCAATCTGCCAAACCAGTACAGTCTATAAAGAATGCAAGATTATCAATACTTCTTAAACTCCAAAAATTATGAAAAATTACCACACTGTAGAAAATTTATCAGAGCTTATTATGCAAAAAGTTTCAACATTTTATCACATTCTGACTTTACTAGGGAATTTTTGCAACAGCGGTAAACTTTCTGTTTTCAAACAGCAACATGTACACCTGCAAAATAAGCATAGTAAAGGCTATCAATGCCACTTTTATTGAAATAAAAGATGCAAAACATTATTCTAAATAACAACAAGAAAATCCTAGCAAAATAAAATGATGCTCCAAGCAAAACACATATCATGTGACGAATGAAAACATAGCTCCAAGTGAGGTTACCGATAATGTTGGAGACGAAAGAGGGGATGCCTTCCGGGGCATCTCCGGGCCATCCCCAAGCTTAGTTGCTTGGATATTCCTTGATATTACCTTGGGGTGCCTTGGGCATCCCCAAGATTAGGGTTTTGTCACTCCTTATTCTCCTCATATCGACATCACACCCAAAACTTAAAAACTTCAATCAAACAAAACTTAACGGAACTTTGTGAGACAGGTTAGTATGATAAAGAGCAAAACCATTTCACTTTGGTACTGTAAAAGACAAGATTCATAATTGTTTACACACAATGTCTACTATATCATATCATTTCCACAATTTATATTGAGCAATATAAGCCATAGAGACTAGAAAACAAGCAAACTATGCATTGAAAACAGAATCTGCCAAAAACAGAATAGTGTGTAATGATCTGGAGAACTACCATACTTCTGCTACTCCAAAAATTCTGAAAAATTAGGACCACATGATAAATTTTTATATTAATCTTCTGCAAAAAGAATCAACTCAAAATCGCTCTTCTGTTAAAAATGAGAAATCTTTTCGTAAGCGCAAAATTTTATGTTTTTTAGCAAGATCAAATCAACTATGACCCAACATGATCCCAAAGGCTTTACTTGGCACTTTATTGAAACAAAAGGAATAAAACATGATCAATACAGTACATAATCATGTTAAAACACAAAAAAGTAGGTAAAAGTGTTGGGTTGTCTCCCAACAAGCGCTTTTCTTTAATTCATTTTAGCTAGGCATGATGATTTCAATGATGCTGCATAAAAGATAAGAATTGAAACACAAAGAGAGCATCATGAAGCACATGACTAGCACATTTAAGTCTAACCCACTTCCTATGCACGGGGATTTTGTGAGCAAACAACTTATGGGAACAAGAATCAACTAGCATAGGAAGGCAAAACAAGCATAACTTCAAAACTTTCAACACATAGAGAGGAAACTTGATATTATTGCAATTCATACAAGCATAAGTTCCTCCCTCATAATAATTTTCAGTAGCATCATGAAGAAATTCAACAATATAACCATCACATAAAGCATTCTTTTCATGACAAAAAAGCATAGAAAACTTATTGCTCTCCACATAAGCAAATTTATTCTCATCAATAGTAGTGGGAGAAAAATCAACAAAATAACTATCATGAGAGTGAAAATTAAAATCATGATGACAAGTTTCATGGTTATCATTATTCTTTATAGCACATATGTCATCACCATAATCATCATAGATAGCAACTTTGTTATCATAGTCAATTGTAGCCTCATCCAAACTAATGGATTCATCACTAAATAAAGTCATGACCTCTCCAAATCCACTTTCATCATTATAATCATCATAAATAGGAGGCATGCAATCATTATAACAAATTTGCACATCAAATCTTGGGGGACTAAAAATATCATCTTCATCAAACATAGCATCCCCAAGCTTATGGCTTTGCATATCATTAGCATCATGGATATTCAAAGAATTCATACTAACAATATTGCAATCATGCTCATCATTTATACCAAACATTCTATTGAATTCTTCTTCTGTCAATTGAGCACAATTTCCAATCCATCATTTTCAAGAAAGATATTATAAAGATGATCAATAATATGATGCAACCTCTATTCCATTTTTATGTAGTTTTATTTTTATAAACCAAACTAGTGACAAAACAAGAAACTAAAAGATTCAATTGCAAGGTCTAAAGATATACCTTCATGCACTCACCTCCCCAGCAACTGCGCCAGAAAAGAGCTTGATGTCTACTACACAACTTTATTCTTGTAGACTCATGTTGGGCCTCCAAGCGCAGAGTTTTGTAGGACAGTAGAAATTTCCCCTCAAGTGGATGACCTAAGGTTTATCAATCCGTGGGAGGCGTAGGATGAAGATGGTCTCTCTCAAACGACCCTGCAACCAAATACAAGAAATCTCTTGTGTCCCCAACACACCCAATACAATGGAAAATTGTATAGGTGCACTAGTTCGGCGAAGAGATGGTGATAAAAGTGTAATATTGATGGCAGAAATATATTTTTTTTAATCTGAAAAAATAAAAACAGCAAGGTAGCAAATAGTAAACGGGCACAAAAGCGGTATTGCAATGCTTAGAAACAAGGCCTAGGGTATGTACTTTCGCTAGTGCAATCTCTCAACAATGCTAATATAATTGGATCATATAACCACCCCTCAAAGTGAGATGAAGAATCACTCCAAAGTTCCTATCTAGTGGAGAACATAAGAATAAATTGTTTGTAGGGTACAAAACCACCTCAAAGCTATTCTTTCCATTCGATCTATTCAAGAGTTCGTACTAAAATAACACCAAAGCAAATTTGTATTCATAATACACAATCCAACACAACGAACTTCAAAGAGTGCCCCAAGATTTCTACTGGAGAAACAAAGACAAGAACGTGCATCAACCACTATGCATAGATTACCCCAATGTCACCTCGGGAATCCGCGAGTTGAGTGCCAAAACATATATCAAGTGAATCAATACGATACCCCATTGTCACCGCAAGTATTCAATTGCAAGACATATATCAAGTGTTCTCAAATCCATAAAAGTATTCAATCCGATAAAACGAAATCTCAAAGGGAAAACTCAATTCATCACAAGATAAAGAGGGGAAAACATTATATGATCCAACTATATTAACAAAGCCCGTGATACATCAAGATGATGACATCTCAAGAACACGAGAGAGAGAGAGAGAGAGAGAGAGATTAAACACATAGCTACTGGTACAAACCCTCAGCCCCGAGGGTGGACTACTCCCTCCTCATCGTGGTGGCTGCCGAGATGATGAAGATGGCCACCGGAGATGATTCCCCCCTCCCGCAGGGTGTCGGAACAGGGTCTAGATTGGTTCTTGGTGGCTACAGAGCCTTGCGACGGCGGAACTTCTGATCTAGGTTAACCCCGAGGGTTTTCGGAATTTTTGGGAATTTATAGGGTAAAGAGGGGGTGGGGGAGGCCACCGAGGTGGGCACAACCCACCTGGGCGCGCCCTGGTGGGTTGTGCCCCCGGCACCCCCAAGTGCTGCTCTGGCCCATTGGTGGTCTTCTCGTCCATAAAAAATCCACAAAAAGTTTCGCGGTGTTTGGACTCCGTTTGATATTGATTTCCACCGATGTAAAAACAAGCAAAAAACAACAACTGGCACCGGGCACTGGGTCAATAGGTTAGTCCCAGAAAAAATGATATAAAGTTGATATAAAACGATTGTAAAACATCCAAGAATGATAAAATAACAACATGAATACTTCATAAATTATAGATACGTTGGAGACCTATCATCAAGACCAAAGACAGATCAACCCTTATTCAGGATTTGGAGGAGACATTTGCTAATCTGCGCAAGATCAACTTGAAGCTAAATCCGGGGAAGTGTGTGTTTGGTGTTCCCTCCGGCAAGCTACTTGGGTTCTTCGTGTCCCATCGTGGGATCGAAGCCAACCCCGACAAGATCAAAGCTTTCGAGCAGATCCAGGCACCCCGGACAGTCAAAGATGTGAGGCATCTGATAGGGTGCATTGCCGCACTTAGCAGATTCATCTCCAAGTCTGCCTAGCGCACCCTGTCGTTCTTCAAAATTTTGAAAAGGGCAGGGGCCATGAAGTGGACCTCGGAAGCAGATGCAGCTTTACAATACTTGAAGACCTACTTGTCCTCTGTGCCCACTTTGGTTGCCCCTAAACCACAAGAACCGTTGTTGCTATACTTAGCGGCAACTAATCAAGTGGTTAGTGAAGCCCTAGTGGCACAGCGGGAAGTAGAGGAAACAGAGAGTGAGAAAATCCTGGCAGGACCGGATGAGGATCAAGACAGAGAAAAGCACGGCAGTAGGGGCAACCCCAAGGACGCGTCAAGGAAGAAAGTGGTGCAGTGCCCAGTACACTTTGTTAGTTCCCTGTTACGGGGGGCTAGATCAAGGTACTCTAGTGTGCAAAAGTTGGTTTTTGGCCTCATCATGGCCTCAAGGAAATTGCGCCACTACTTCCAAGCCCATGAGATCATGGTTGTCACCCGCTTTCCGTTGCAAAGGATACTTCAAAACCCTGAGGCTACACCGGCAGGATAGTGGAGTGGGCTTTGGAGCTGTCCAGCTTTGGCTTGAAATTTGAGAGCACATCAACAATTCAGAGCAGAGCGTTGGCAGAGTTTATTGCAGAATGGACGCCAACCCCTGATGAAGAGGTACTGCAAACAATTACCCCCGGCAAGGATGCACCCCAAGAATGGATCATGTATTTCGATGGTGCCTTCTTCCTGCAAGGTGCAGGGGCTGGCGTGCTTCTCGTCGCTCCCACAGGGGAGCACTTGAAGTACGTCGTCCAGATGCAGTTTCCCCGGGAGGAGTGATACGTCTCCAACGTATCTATAATTTTTTATTGTTCCATGCTGTTATATTATCAATCTTGGATGTTTTATAATCATTTTATAGTCATTTTATATCATTTTTTGGTACTAACCTATTGACATAGTGCCAAGTGTCAGTTGCTGTTTTTTTGCATGTTTTTTACATCGCAGGAAATCAATACCAAACAGAGTCCAAATGCAACGACACTTTATGGATAATTTTTTTGGACCAGAAGACACCTAATGGGCCAAGGCTGCACCTGGGGGTGCTCCGAGGGGAGCACCACTCACCAGGGCGCGCTAGGAGGCCCGGGCCTGGGCGCTCCCTGGTGGGTTGTGCCCACCTCGGGTGCCCCCGGACCGCCTCTTTGCTCTATAAATACCCCAATATTCCAGAAACCCTAGGGGGCGACGAAAATCAATTCCAGCCGCCGTAGAGTCCAGAACCACCAAATCCAATCTAGACACCATCACGGATGGGGTTCACCACCTCCATTGGTGCCTCTCCAATGATGCGTGAGTAGTTCTTTGTAGACCGTCAGGTCCGTAGTTAGTAGCTAGATGGCTTTCTCTCTCTCGCCAAATTCTCAATACAATGGTCTCTTGGAGATCCATATGATGTAACTTTTTTTGTGGTGTGTTTGTTGGGATCAGATGAACTTTGAGTTTATGATCAGATCTATCTTTTTATATCCATGAAAGTATTTGAGTTTCTTTGATCTCTTTTATGCATGATTGCTTATAGCCTCGTATTTCTTCTCCGATATTTGGGTTTTGTTTGGCCAACTTGATCTATTTATCTTGCAATGGGAAGAGGTGCTTTGTAGTGGGTTCGATCTTACGGTGCTTGATCCCAGTGATAGAAGGGGAACCGACACGTATGTATCATTGCTACTAAGGATAAAACAATGGGGTATATCTCTACATAGATAGATCTTGTCTACGTCATGTCATTGTTCTTATTGCATTACTCCGTTTCTCCATGAACTTAATACACTAGATGCATGCTGGATAGCGGTCGATGTGTGGAGTAATAGTAGTAGATGCAGGCAGGAGTCGGTCTACTAATCATGGACGTGATGCCTATATAATGATCATTGCCATGATATCGTCATGATTATTTGAATTTCTATCAATTGCCCAACAGTAATTTGTTTACCCACCGCTTGCTATTTTCTCGAGAGAAGCCACTAGTGAAACCTATGGCCGCCGGGTCTCTTTCTCATATATTTGCCTTTGTGATCTACTTTCCCTTTGCTTTTATTTTCAGATCTATTAAACTAAAAATACAAAAATACCTCACTGCGTTTTATTCTTATTTATTTTATTTGGCGTTTGATCTATCAATCTACTACAATTTTATCTCACGTCCGTTTGCCTATCTTGAGGCGTCGTTACCCGAAAAGGATTGAAAACAATAACACGTTGGGTTCTGAAGATTTGTTATCTATGTCCAAGGGCTGTTTACGTTGTGTTGCTTGGTTCTCCTACTGGTTCAATAACCTTGGTTTCATATCTGAGAGAAATACCTACCGCTGTTGTGCTGCATCATCCCTTCCTCTTTCGGGAAATACCGACGTAGCTTCAAGCCGCATCAAAAGGAATTTCTGGCGCTGTTGTCGGGGAGGATCTTCAACATATACCAGGTTCCTAATCACAAGTATAATCTCCTCGCAATTTACATTATTTTCCATTTGACTCTCCCCCACTTCACATAAAATCGCCGTTTTATTCACCCTCTTTTTCGTTCTCCGCTTTCTTGGCGGATCTGTTTTTGAGTGTAATCTTGTTGTGTAGTCATCATGACTCAAGAAAACACCAAGTTATGTGATTTCTCAAATACCAACAACAATGATTTTATCGGCACTCCGATTGCTCCTCCCGCCACTAGTGCGGAGTCTTGTGATATTAATGCAGCTTTGCTGAATCTTGTTATGAAAGATCAATTTTTCGGTACTCCTAATGAGGATGTCGTTCCCATCTTAATACCTTCATGGAATTATGCGATATGCAAAAGAAAAAAGATGTGGTAAAGATGAAATTATTTCCGTTTTCTTTGTGTGATTCTGCAAAAATTTGGTTTTCTTCTTTGCCTTGCAATAGTATCGATTCTTGGAAGAAGTGCAAAGATGCTTTTATCACTAAGTATTTTCCGCCCACAAAAATAATTTCCCTTAGAACCCAGATCATGAATTTCAAGCAACCTGAACATGAGCATGTTGCACAATCTTGGGAAAGGATGAAAATGATGCTGAGGAATTGCCCAACTCATGGGTTAAATCTTTGGATGATCATACAAAAAATTTATGCAGGATTGAATTTTGTTTCTCATAATCTTTTAGATTCCTACGCAGGTGGTACTTTTACGGGAATTACTTTGGGTGAAGCCACCAAATTGCTTGATAATATCATGGCAAATTATTCGCAATGGCATACCGAAAGAGCTCCTACTAGTAAAAAAGTTAATTCGGTTGAAGAAATTTCTTCTTTGAGTGAAAAAATTGATGCTCTTATGAAATTGGTTGCTAGTAAAAGTGCTCCTATTGATTTTAATGATATGCCTTTGTCTACTTTGATTGAGCAAAATAGTGATGCCATAGATGTGAATTTTATCTCTCGAAATAATTTCAACAACAATGCTTATAAAGGTAATTTTAATCCTAGGCCTTTTCCTAGTAATTCCTCTAATAATTATGGCAATTCCTATGGAAATCAATGTTATAATAATAATAGGAACACCTCTGATCTTGAGAATGATATTAAAGAATTTATCAATATGCAAAAAAATTCAACACTACCATAGAATAAATGTTGAATAAGATTGATGATTTGTCTAGAAGTGTTGATAGAATTTCTAATGATGTGAAAAATATCAAGATGAAAATTTTTGTGCCTAAGGTTGATGAATCAATTAAAGCTCTTTATGTTTCTATGGATGAAAGTAAGAAAAGAACCGCTATGCTTAGAGCTAAAAGAGAATTTTTAGAAAAAACATTTTCTAGTGATTACTTTCGCAAAAGTGATGAAGATCTTAAAATGATTGGTGTTTCTTCTATTGATTTCTTGTTTAGTAAAATTAAGATTGATGAAAAAGGCACTGGAAAAGATTCAACTTTAGCTAGAAGGCATCCCGATAATTTGGGGATGAAAATCTTGTTGAGAAAACTGATGAAAGTGGGTTTGAAGGGGTCAAAACTTTTGCTAGTGATGTGCCCACTCTTTTGGATTACAAAAACTTTAATTATGATAGTTGCTCTTTGACTGATTGTATTTCTTTGTTGCAATCCATGATAAATTCACCCCATGCTAATGAACAAAATAAAGCTTTTACTAAACATATTGTTGATGTTATGATGAAAGCTTTTGAAGAAAAATTGGAATTGTAAGTATCAATTCCTAGAAAATTGCATGATGAATGGAACCTACTATCAAAGTCAGTATTAAAAATTGAGTGTTTTGCTTTGTGTGACTTGGGTGCTAGTGTTTCTACAATTCCAAAATTTTATGTGATGTGCTTGGTCTTACCGATCTTGAAGAATGCTCTTTAAATTTGTACTTGGCGGATTCTACTATTAAAAAGCCTATGGGAAGAATTAATGATGTTCTTATTCTTGCAAATAGGAATTATGTGCCCATAGATTTTATTGTTCTTGATATTGATTGCAATCCGTCTTGTCCAATTATTCTTGGTAGATCGTTTTTACGCACTATCGGTGCCGTGATTGATATGAAAGAAAGGAATATTAAGTTCCAATTTCCTTTGAGGAAGGGTATGGAACACTTTCCTAGAACAAGAATTAGGCCACCATATGAATCAATCATGAGGGCATCTTATGGATCTCGAACGAAAGATGACAAAACATAGATCCTTGCTTCATGCCTAGCTAAGGGCGTAAAACTATAGCGCTTGTTGGGAGGCAACCCAATGAATAACATTTATTTTTTTATTTTTTCTTTCTGTTATTGAGTGTTCGCACAATTATGCTACTGTTATGATTGTGTTTGTGCTAAGTAAAGCCTTTAGGATATTCTTGGGTGATAGTTGTTTAATCTTGCTGAAAACAGAAACTTTTGCGCTCATGAAAACAATTCTCATTTTTTACCAGAGCGTGATAAAATGCCAATTATTTTTGCAGAAGATTAATATACAAATTTCTCAGGTCGTCCTAATTTTCATAATATTTGGAGTTTCAGAAGTATTCGAAATATCCAGATTGCTACAGACTGTTATGTTTTTGACAGATTCTGTTTTCTTTGCGTTGTGTGCTTGTTTTGATGGCTCTATGGTTTTCTTTGATGAGTTTTTGCCATAGAAAAGTTGCAATACAGTAGATATAATGCAAGAACAAAATATGAATTGGTTTGATACATTACTTATACTAGTGATTTATTTTCTTATACTAACGGATCTCACGAAGGTTTTGTTGAGTTTTGTGTGATTGAAGTTTTCAAGTTTTGGGTTATCTTACGACAGATGAAGGAGTAAGGAGTAAGAAGAGCCTAAGCTTGGGGATGCCCCAACATCCCAATCTATTATCCAAAAATGAGTGCAACTATGTAAGTGCATCTAGTGCCCCTTAGTGATTTTGGTGTATTGAAGACTTATAGGTTAAGGGACTAATGTGTTTATGAGTGTACACAGGTCTATAAGTCTATGAGGAGTTTGATATTTACAGAGAAAGTCGACCCCTAAAAATGAAGTTCTTCGACTGAAGACTTTGGTATTCTGAAGACTTTCTGAAGACTTTGAAAGTGAAGAAATTGGTGTGACCTTGAAGACTTGGTATTCATTTGAGGAACATGAAGCGTGAAGACTTTTGTTTTCGTAGTTTCGTTTTCTCTTTCTTGAGCCATAGGAAACACCGTACTGCTAAAGGGGGTCGAGAAAATACTAAGGAAAAATTTCCATGTGATGCTCAACTCAAAATCCTACACCTACCAATCCCTTCGAGTGAAGCCTTTGGAAATCTCATACAGTTCAGTCAATTTCTTCAGTGACAGAGACGAAGTTCTTCTGGCCGCTGAGGAATTTGTTATGACTAAGGAGTTAGGAATTCGCCAGTGCGAATTGCCTACACAGTGAGGAACATGATAGCCCTGAGGAATTTGAGAGTCAAATTTCCGACCGGTTCTGTGCTGCGCGCCAGCTGTCCCAAAATATCTTATCCACCTAACGGTCATACCATTGAAGGGCATTTATGTCTTATCATGTCGGGCTACTCCCTAGGCTATAAATAGCCGCCCCCCTACAACCACTAGCTGGTTGGCTGCTCCGAGAGAACTTGACACTTGTCATTTAAGAGCATCCCATCCTCCGAGGACTTTGAGCGAAAATCATCGAGTGAGGAAAAACCCAAAACCAAACCCTACAAACCCAAAGTGATTGAGCATCATCAAGAGATTGATCTGCGTGGATCGACGCTTGTTACCTTTGAAGACTATGCTTCTTGAGACGGTTAGGCGTCATGGTTTAGAGCATCCAAGAGGAATTGTGGATCGCCGAGTGACCAAGTCTGTGAAGGTTTGGAAGTCGCTCAAGACTTACCACGAGTGATTGGACAAGGTCTGTGACCTTAGTTCAAGGAGAATACTGATGAGGACTTGGTTTCTGAGCTGCGTGCTCAGCCGATCGGGTATCCGGATTGTGTGTCCTCGAGTTTAAATACTCACCGCTCCAACCAGACGCATAACCGAGACAGCAGTTGGAACTGGTCTACCAAATCATTGTCTTCACCAACCTTACTGGTTCTATTTCCTCAACTCTTTCATTTCCTCATAAGCGTGTTGAGTGTTTGTTCATATCTGTGTTTGAAGACTTTGATCAAGACTTTCTATTTCCTCGTTCAATTTCTTCATCTGTTTGTCTTCATCTTGTGTTATCCTGTGTTTACGCTTTCTGTACTCTGTGATTGTCTTCATTTCATCATGATGACCATGCATGTATTCTGTTATGCTTACTTCTGAGTACTTATTCCACTGCAAGTAGTTCTTCGCTAAGGAATTTCCTCACCGGCAAATTCCTCAGTGAAGAATTCATAAAAATCGCCTATTCACCCCCCTCTAGTCGATATAACGCACTTTCAATTGGTATCAGAGCAAGGTACTCCCTAGTTCTGTGTGATTTTGGTTTAACCACCTGGAGTTTTAGTTATGTCGACCGCAGGTATGATCAAGGTCTCGGCTGGGTGTCCTACCTTTGATGGAACGGACTATCCCTACTGGAAGAACAAGATGCGAATGCATCTTGAGGCAATTGACAACGATCTCTGGTATGTTGTGGAAAATGGTGTTCCCACTGTCTCACCCTCACTGAACGCTACCGATGTGAAGAGATTCAAGCAACTCGATTCTCAAGCGAAGAATATCATATGTGGCCATCTGAGCAAAGGACAGTATGGAATAGTGAGTGCTTTGGAAACTGCTAAGCTTATCTGGGATAGGCTGTCCAAAGTAAATGAATGAGTCTCAACTCAGCATGACTCTCGAGTTGAAGTTCTTCGCAATCTCTTCAACCGCTTCAAAAGACTCGACAATGAAAATGTTCAACAAACCTTTGATCGCCTCACTGACATCTCAAATGAGCTTCAAGCGCTTGGTGCCACTGACATCATCGACCATGAGGTGGTGAAGAAATTGTTGAGATCGCTTGATTCCTCATTTGATACTTTGGCACTGATGATACAAGAACGTGCTGACTACAAGTCACTTGATCCCGCTGATATCCTCGAGAGGCTAAATACTCATGAGTTCCAGCTTGCTGAAAAGAGAGATCTATATGGTTCGAGCTATGGCAAATCACGTGCCCTGAAGGCCAAGGCTGTATCTGAATCTGATTGTGAAGACTCGTAGTAGCCTTGGTGACCTCAAGAATTGAGCCAGAGCTAGCATCGCTCGTGAAGAAGTTCTGAAGTTCTCAAGACGTGGTCGCTTTGGAAAATCCTCAAGGAGCAAGTGATTCCTCATCCAAAGGACTATAAGAGAAGGCTATGCCACAAATGCAAGAAACCTGGTCACTACATTCAAGATTGTCCTCAGTGGGAAAAGTAATTAAAGAAGAAGAAATACAAGGATTACAGTTCTGATGACGCTAAGAAGAAGAAGAAATCATCGAAATCTTCATCATCAAAATCCTCAAAGTCTTCATCTCACAAGAAGAGCAGCTCCAAGAAGGCTCGGGCATTCATTGGCAAGGAAATGGACTTTGAAGCTGAATCTGAGGAACATGAGGAAGAGGAGGCATCAGAGGAGTCCGAGTCTGGTGTGGAGAGTCTGGCTCTTGCTACTGCATTCGTCAGCAAGTCAATCTTCAACTCTGAAGAAACTGACCTCACCAACAAAGCTGATGAAGATAGTGATGACTACGCTCCCACCTATTGCTTCATGGCAAAGGGTGCCAAGGTACTCAAATATACCTCCTCTGAATCTAGTGAAAATGAATCTGATGAAGATCTCAAGCCCATCTACTCTAAACTTGCTAAGATTGCTGTAAAACAACAAAGGGCTTTTGAAAAGGTCCAAAACATGCTAGACAAAAGTGATGATATGTTGGGTGAAGAAATGGATCGCACTAAAGCCCTGACTGAAAATCTTCAGAGACTTCAGTCTAGGTTTGATAGCCTTCAAGGTCATCATAACACTCTCTTGTCTGATGATGAGAAGCTTTCTTACGAATTTATTCAAAGAAAGCAAGATCTTGAGAAGCTAAGAGTGAGTTATGAAGATCTTTAGAAGAAGCGCGATTCATTACTTGCTCAACAAATCAGCGCTTCTCAGAAAGAATTTGTTCCTCCATGCTTAAAGTGCATTGAATGTGAATCTTCTAATTCTTCACCTGAATGTTCAAATGCTTCAACTGTTACAAATTATTCACCTGCCCCTGCTATCACTAATTCCTCATCTGAGGACATTGCTAGTATCACTGACGATGCAGGGCTGAAGGAATTGTACATGACAGGCATGTACAAAAGCCTCAAAGGGCATCAGACTCTTTGTGATGTGCTTAAAAAGCAGATCCTCAACAGAAACCCTAGGAAAGAGGGTATTGCCTTTGAGAGGAAACTCAATGTTGATGGAACATATTGGAAGCCTGAGCAGTACCCCAAAACCTCATGGATTGCTGCAAAGGGACCTCCAGTCGATCCATCTAACTTATCTAGCTTTACATGTGAATCTCCTCATTCTTCTGATGAGTCATTTGACTCCAACTATAAACTGTTCAAAAATCAGAATGGTGAAGTATTTGCTAGATATGTTGGCACTAACTGCAGGAACGGTTCTCCTATGAAGAAAATCTGGGTTCCCAAGAAGTGCCTTGAAAGTCTTTAGGTGAATGTCCTCATGACACCACCTGTGAAGAATAGGAACCCCAGATCAAACTCTTCATATGGATCCAAGTCCTCATACGGACCAAAGTCCTCACGTGGATCAAATTCCTCAAAAGGATCAAAGTCCTCATATGATTATCATCGTGCTAACAACTCTGTTTCGT
The DNA here is from genome assembly GCA_021605205.1 of Aegilops longissima. Taxonomy (NCBI): domain Eukaryota; kingdom Viridiplantae; phylum Streptophyta; class Magnoliopsida; order Poales; family Poaceae; genus Aegilops; species Aegilops longissima. The sequence continues at coordinate 622,521,498 of CM038678.1, forward strand.
AGGGTAGAGCTAAGGGCTATGAATATGTGCATTATTCTTCAAACCAATATGTTCATAAGTCCTCAAAGAATTTCTCTGCTTATTCATATGCTTATCCTAACCCCTCTTATGTGAAACGAAATGGATTGGCCTCTATGCCACCATTCTCATATGGAGCTCGTAGAGTGATGAACTCTTTGCCACCCCTTCAGATGTGGGTGGTGAAGAAAAGAACTAACCTTTTCTGCAGGGTCAGGTCTCCGCACGAGCTTTAACGTCTCAAGAATTTGTTGGGGCCCGACAAAATTGCTCGAAAGGACGCAGCTAATCATGAAGAAATGAACTCTCATTTCACACGTCCTCATCTTGCTATATCTGTTTTATCGCTGATGAAATTCATCTGATGAATTTGATATCATATTCTTCACTGATGAAGTATATGAGATTGTAAGTTGCACTAATTCATCTGCAGGATGATCAACCCAAAGCAAATGAGTGGGTCCTCGATAGTGGATGTACAAATCAGATGACTGGTGACAAGAACCTATTGATGGATGCTCCCTTATCACCGTCACATCTGAAGCATATCATCTTTGCTGACAAAGGCAAAAGTCAGTCTTCGAAGGCTTTAGGAGAGGAGACTTGTATATTGTTGATTTCTCTACAGGACCACAACCAGCCGTGTGTCTACTCGCAAAAGCTTCAGAAGGATGGCTATGGCATCGACGACTTGGTCATGCAGGCATGAGGAATTTGCACACGCTTGCAAAGAAGAAGCATGTCATTGGCATTGAAAATGTCAAATTCCTCAAGGATCACTTGTGTGGAGCCTGTGAAGCTGGAAAAATGACCAAGGCCAAGCATCCAGCAAAGACTATCATGACCACTACTCGTCCATTCAAATTGCTTCACATGGACCTCTTTGGTCCTAATCATTACTCAGCAGTCACTAATGATGCATCTCTATATGGCTTTGTTATTGTTGATGATTACTCTCGCTACACATGGGTACACATTGTCACTTACAAACATGAAGTGCAGGAAGTCTTCAAACGATTTTCCTCAAGGGCTTCAACCAACTTTGGTGTGAAGATCAAGCACATCAGGAGTGACAATGGAACTGAGTTCAAGAATTCTCGTCTTGATGACTATCTTAATGAACTTGGTATTACTCATGAGTTATCTGCTCCTTATACTCCTCAGCAAAATGGCGTCATGGAGCGCAAGAACAGAACTCTTGTTGAGATGGCTCGCACTATGCTTGATGAATACAAAACGCCTCATCGTTTTTGGATTGATGCAATTGATACTGCGTGCCACATCATCAACAGAGTATATCTTCACAAATTCTTCAAGAAGACCGCCTATGAACTCCTCACTGACAAGAAACCCAATGTGAGTTATTTCAAAGTCTTCGGTGCTAAATGTTGGATTAGAGATCCTCATCACAATGCTAAATTTTCACCGAAAGCACATGAAGGTTTTATGCTTGGTTACGAAAAGGACTCGCACACCTACAGAGTCTTCAACATCGGTCTTCACAAGATTGTTGAAACTGTAGATGTGCGGTTTGATGAAACTAATGGCTCGCAAAGAGAGCACCTACCTTCTGTGATAGATGAACCAGCACCTAAGGAATCTATCAAGTTCAAGGCAACTGAGGATGTCATTCCTACTGAAGAATCTGCTGAATAATTCATTCCTGAACGCGAAGAACGTCGAGCTGATGCACCTGAAGAAAATGCTGAAGAAAATGCTGATCAAATTCCTCGACGACAACCAGCTCATCCTCGCGTTGCAAAAGAAGTGCAAGTTGACAAGATCATCGATGACATTGAAGCACCAGGTCCTCTCACACGCTCAAAAGCTTCACATTTATCTAACTTTTGTGGGCACTATGCTTTTGTCTCTATCACAGAGCCCACTAAGGTAGATGAAGCATTTCGAGCCCGAGTAGATTCAGGCTATGCAAGAAGAATTACATCGTTCGAGCTCAACAATGTCGGGAACTGGTCAAACGTCTAGATCCTCGCAAGCATAATATCATTGGCACAAAGTGGATCTACCGCAACAAGCAAGATGAAAATGGCCTTGTGGTGAGGAATAAGGCATGACTTGTAGCTCAAGGCTACACAGGATGAAGGAATTGATTTGATGAAACTTTTGCACTGTTGCTAGACTTGAGGCTATTCGCATATCGCTTGCTTATGCTAACCATCATAATATCACTTTATATCAAATGGATGTGAAAAGTGCATTCCTCAATTGTAAGCTTGAGGAAGAAGTATATGTTGCTCAACCCCTGGTTTTGAAGATCCAAAGAATCCGACAAAGTCTTCCGACTCAACAAAGCCCTCTATGGCCTCAAGCAGCCCCTCGGGACGTGGTATGATACTTTGAAGGAATTCTTCGTGAAGAATGGCTTCACACCGGTTCACTCGACCCTACTCTCTTTACTAAATCATATGATGGTGAACTATTTGTGTGCCAAATATATGTTGATGATATTATCTTTGGCTGTCTCGACCAACGTTATAGTGATGAATTTGCCTATATGATGAGTGAAGAATATCAAATGTCTATGATTGGAGAATTGAAATTCTTCTTAGGTCTTCAAATTCGTCAACAACACAATGGCATATTCATATCTCAGAGAAATACCTCAAAGATGTTCAAGAAATTGGCATGCAAGATTGCAAAGGCGCTAAAATTCCTATGCCCACAAATGGCCATCTATGCATCGATGAAAATGGTATTGACTTGATCACAAGGTATACCGCCCATGATTGGTTCTTTATTGTACTTATGTGCATCTAGGCCAGATATAATGCTTAGTGTTTGCATGTGTTCCCGATTTCAAGCTACACCAAGGAATCACACCATAAGGTGTGAAGCATATTCTTCGATATCTAGCTCACACACCAACACTAGGATTATGGTACCCCAAGGGCTCTACTTTTGATCTCATTGGATATTCTCGACTGACTATGCTGGTGATCGTGGACCACAAGCCAACATCTGGTACTTGTCATTTCCTCGGACGATCTTTGGTCTGTTGGTCCTCGAAGAAACAGAACTGCGATCACCGCTTCATCTCTGCGGAAGCTGAGTACATTGCTGCTGGTTCTTGCTATGCTCAATTGCTGTGGATGAAGCAAACTCTCAAGGACTACGGCATCAACGTGAAGAATGTGCCTCTCTCCTGTGACAATGAGAGTGCCATCAAGATTGCTCACAACCCAGTTCAGCACTCGAAGACAAAGCACATTCAGATTCGTCATCATTTTCTTCGTGATCATGTGTTGAAGGGCGACATCTCCATCGAGCACGTGAAGACTGAAGAACAGCTAGCCGATATCTTCACAAAGCCCTTGGATGAGAAGAGATTTAGCAAGTTGCGGTCTGAACTAAATATCTTAGAATCTTCGAATGTTCTTTAAAAAGGACACACATCCTGACACTTATGCAAAATTGATGACTTAGATGTGTAACACATGAAGAAACGTTTTTCTTCAATCAATGAAGAACAACACTCTAAGTGTGAAGAAATTAATGAAGAATTTGATTCTCAGAACCCTACGACAATTGTACGCGGTGTCTAAAATCATCATTCTTATATGGTGGGTCACGCCACCACCAAAGTTGAAAATCTTCAATTTGAGTTTTTCCTCAGTTTTTGAAATTCTTCAGTTTTTCAAATTCTTCAACTTTGCAAAATCTTCACGGTTTCCGTCGTTCTTCTTCATTGGCTATATATATATATGGGTTTATGTCCTCTACAGCATTCACTTATGGCTATTTCTTCAAGTTGCTTTTTCTGCTAAGTGAATGTGATCGGACCCTTCCCCCTCTATGCTATACTCAACCCAATCTATTCACAAATTCTTCATGTGCGTTCTATTTGAAACTTGTTCAAAATCTTCACTGTGTCCTTGTCAGCTAAAGAAATTGCGAACGGAACTTTTAACTTATCTTACCCAAATTTTCGGCTTTGCCGCTCAAACCGTTCTGTATCCCACGATAGACTTATCTATTCACCCACGATCTAACACGATCTCCACTTTTCAGTACGTGGGTGACACATGTCAAGCGAATGAGAAGGGTCAGGGGCACGTTCATCCTAAATCTTCGGGCGAACAATTTTTCACTGTGGCTATAAATACCCCTCTCCCCTTCCTCACTTCCTTTACTCCGCTCGACCGCGCTCTCTCTCGCCGAGCTTTCAAACCCTAGCGCCGCCGCTACTCCATCGTCGCCGGTGAGGAAGAGCTTCACCGCCTCGACCTCGTCGCCGTCGTATTTCGCTACCGTCATGAAATCTTCACTCCGCCGCCAGTAGCTGTCTTCCTCCGCCAAGTTAGGGCGTGGAAGATCTGAATCGATTTAACTTCTAATCTACACTTCCCGGTTCGTCGTGTTCTTCATTCGGGTAATTAAAAGTTACTTTTATTGCTCGCTTTGATTCTCAAGCCTTCCTGAAAATCTTCAAAGGTGTTTATTCTTCAAATCTTCACACATATGAACACCTCAAACGTAATATGCTCTTGATTCGTTTCTCTAAGCAATGATTTTTCTTCAAGATTCCTCAATTGTGTGGATCCTTGATCTATACAACTCTAGAAGCTAAGACAAAGAACGCTTAATGAAATTCTTCAAGGCTCATCTGGTCAAATTCCTCAAACTTGTTCTTTTGAAAACCTTACGAGAACGATATGACCTCTCCAAATTCCTCGCAACTATACTCTGCTCACGGTACTCATGTCCGCTGCTGAATCACTAGGTTCTCATCAACTTAACTCATTTGCAGTGTTCCTCAAAGAAAAGTTGCATACTTCTTCAGAGAATTGATTGTTCAAATTCCTCATCCAAGACTATGGTGACAGAAGAAGACGAGAAAGGAGGAAAGAGGCCTGAGGTCATGACTACTTTTGAGATACCTCAGGACATCTATGCTGACTATTGCACACCTGATGAAGCCAAGTTTGGCAAGGAAAACAAAAATCACCGCAAGGTGCGCATACAGAGGATTGAAATGAGATGGGCAAGGGAATGGAGGAGTACAGGTATGTTACTCCAAAGTACATGAAGAAATTCGACTGAATCCTCCATGCCCAAGAGCTCCATTGGCACTGCCAAGAAGTGACCCCACCAACATCAAGCGTGGTGAGGATTTTCTGAAGAATGGGCCAAGCGCCAAGCTAAGTTGGCGAGACAAGCCAAAGAAGCAGTGAGGAAATTCAATGAAGACTCTGCTACTGCTGCTGCCACTGAGGCCCCTTTCAAGCCAAGAAAATCAATGGCAAAGAAGCCCGCGCACAAGCCAAGTGCTTCACCAACAGTGCCCTCACGGCCAAAATCCTCAGCAATGCCCTCACGGCCAGTTCCTCATGCTGCAGCACCTGTTCCACCCAAATCCTCAGCTCCTCCTCCAAAGTCCTCTGCTGCTCCGACAAAGTCCTCAGCACCTGTGCATCTGGCCACGTGCCAAAAGACTGCAGGCATCTCCATTGCCTCCGTGTCTCAAAGAAGTTCCTCACTGCACCAAATTCTTCATCAGCCTCACTGCTGAAGAAAAGGCAACGGCTGGTCGAGGTCCTCGGCCTAGTCCAAAGAAGAAACAGGTTGCCTTCCAAGTGTCATCTGATGATGAAGCTGATGATGATGAACTTGCAGAAATCATCAGAGACAGACAAGAAAGGGCCGCTAGAGCCAAAGGCACACCTGTGCCACTGCTTTTGGATCCAAGGGCGATCCTCGAGTACAATGATCTCTGGCACAAGGATCAAGACACCCCTATGCCTGATTTTCACTTGACTCCTGGTCAAAGTCACATGCTGACCCATTTCATCTCTGAAGAGAAATAGAAATTTGAAAAGGCTAGGCAGATCAAGAAAGCTCAATTCAGGAAAGAGAAGTTCCTGAGGAAAAACGTTGTCAGAATGACAACTGAGGAACTCCTCAAGATCCAGTCTGAAATCAAAGCCCTCAGTGATGACTTTGATGCCTATTATGCTGATTGGCAAGGAGCCAAGGTCAGATTTCTCAATTTGACAAAGAAGTTCACAAATGTTGCAGCCCCAACGCAACAAGAAATTCCTCAGGCTGGAGCCTCTGCTCAGCCTACTGAAGAACATGCCAGCACCGCTGATGATTTTCAGCCTGCTGAAGACAATGCTAGTTCCAGGGCTGACGACTCCATTCCAGCCACTGAAGAAATTGCTGTGGCATCCACTAGAGGTGCGCTCAAGAAACTAAAGAAGTCGAGGCAATCGCGGGCCATTGCCTGAGGAAATTCAACCAGATTCCTCGGCTCCTCCCGCCTACACCAACTCCAATCCTTCCATCGCATCGATGTGAAGAAGACCAAGGCTGCAGAGCGAGCTGCAGTGATTGAAAAGGAAAGCATCATTGCGCCAAATTCTTCGCCCCAAGAAGATGAAGCCAATGACCAGCTCATTTGAAAATCCAATTGATGTTGTTCCGATTTCCTCCATGCCATCAAAGGACCTTGTTCCCTTTGGTGAAGAATATGAGATCCCAAGCGGATCTGATGAAGAAAATCATTTTGCTGCTTCGTCGAGCAGATTGATGAAGAAATTGAAGTGGATGCAATCCTTCAACACCAATCATTTCTCAAGATATGCCTCGGATCACAGCTGAAGAGGCTGGTGTTGAGGAAATTGAAGACGAAGATGTGGATATTGGAAGCACAACGCCAGTGATGAACGATGACTTTTGGGACCGTCGGCATCCAAACTCTCCACTCTTCACTCCAGTACAACAAATTCCTCAGTCCCCTGCACCAACAGTTCAAATGGGCTTTGAAGAAACTCATCCCACCTCGTCCGTGCATGAAGAAATTCCAGCCACTAGTGCTGAAGAACCTGCTGCTGCTACTCCTTTGAACATGCGATGCGATATGAAGAGGAACCAGAAAATCCTCACCAAGAACTGAGATTGCGATTCCTGAGGTTGTGATGCAACTCACTGACACTCCTCTGCCCAAACCAAAGAATCCATTCTCAACGAAGCAAAAGTTCAAGGCTGAAGACTTCTTTGGCGAGCATGTGTTCTTCACTGACTACAACCCATATGACTCTGCTCGCATAAGGAAGAGGCGTTTCTGGACTGCTAGTCAAGCCAACTTATATTCCTCTGTGCTATTCAACAAAGACAAAGTCTTCGATCATGCACACATTCCTCACGTGGACATGGAGTCTCTGCCGGGCTTCGAGCCAGTCCCTAGTGTTCTTCACGATGCTGGTTTGTTGAATTTCTGCACTGACATCTGTGATTGGAATGAAGAACTCATTCTTCAATTCTATGCGATGCTGCACATCACCGGAGATTCAAGATGTGAACTCATGGGTACTGGATCGATGATGAAAATACTCACTACAAGGCACCAAAGAACTGAATTGCTTCGTGCCCTCCCACTCGATCCTCCCTTGATGGTGCTCGTTGCATCTACAACGAACCTGAAGCTTTCAAATCATTACATGCAAGTTGATGAAGCCTTTGAAGCTGTGGCAGGCACCTCGAACCAAATTCCTCGTCAAGGAATTACGGTATGTGCCTCGGACTGTCTATCGCATTCTGACGAAGACAATGAGTCCTATCAAAGGCCACGACTCAAATGATGAAGAAGTCGTTGGCATCATGAAGAATATGCTTTTCAATATCATTCATGGCGTTCCGTCAACTTCCATGATTTCTTCATGAGGACTCGCAAATATTGCTATGTCACCTTTTGAGTGAAGCCTTATGCACCATGGATTATGAGGTTCATCAGACAAGGTCTTCACTCAATTACAAGGCTGATACTCAACCACCGCAGCTACTTGCCTCCAATTGAAGTCCTCAAACGGACATTTTCCTCGGTGATGACAAAGGCAAGGCAACTGCTGTGATAGATGAAGGCATTCGTCCATTGGATGGTCAATTTCGCAAGGCTGCATCCTACTCCACCAATGATGACTCGCACACATGACTCTGCCGCCAATACCTCAGCCAAGCAAAATCCTCAAGCCACAAAGACCTGTGGTGACCAGCGATCGTGAGTTACTCCTCGTCTTCATCGGAAGGTTGATCGCAATCATAAATGGGTCAAGCGTCAGTTTGGTTCAATTCTTCACAACATGACCTCAACACACAATGCAGTGAAGAAAAACCAATACTACCTCCATGAAACCTTCAACCGTACCTGGGCTGTTCTATCTCATGTCTACAACGTAGAAGAACTGAAGACAATGGGTCTCAAGGAAGAATTTGACTGGTCTGCACCTCCGTCGAAGAAATTCAAGAAGGTCAAGGTTCCCTCCTTAGTGGCCAGCTCCTATTCTTCATCGCGCGACACTGATGAAAATGAAGACTTGGACGACACTGAGGCAGGCCCTACTACGACAACCGACCCCGACAACGCTGGCGCTCCTCCATCAACTTGATATTCTTCAGGGGCGTTAGTCCTCAGTTTTGATCCTTTTGGTCATTCGATGACAAAGGGGGAGAAATTTGAGTTAGTCTTCAAGCGGGTCTATTATATGGGCGTTTTTTTGCTAAGTTACAACTCTCGCTCTTCTGAAACTTTTATTGGATCGAGTTGTAATCTTAAAACCGATGGTGCTCTGATACTTTTGATGTGTTCCTCTGCATGCTTATTCCTCGTTATATGTTAATACACGCATGCTGAATTACATCAGTCACCATATTTCATCATGCATTTCAAATTCTTCATATTATATGTCAAATGCATGTATGAATTACAAGATATAGGGGGAGATCTCCATGATTCAACTCTTCAAATGTGCATTGCCTCAAAAGCAAATTCCTCACTATGCACATCTTCAGGGGGAGTTCTTCTATATCTTGCAATCAAATTCCTCAATATCAGTATTTATACTTCATATGTTTATCCCCGTTGAAAACTTAACCTATATTGTCATCAATCACCAAAAAGGGGGAGATTGTAAGTGCATCTAGTGCCCCTTAGTGATTTTGGTGTATTGAAGACTTATAGGTTAAGGGACTAATGTGTTTATGAGTGTACATAGGTCTATAAGTCTATGAGGAGTTTGATATTTACAGAGAAAGTCAACCCCTAAAAATGAAGTTCTTCGATCAAGACTTTGGTATTCAAGACTTTTCAAGACTTTGAAAGTGAAGAAATTGGTGTGACCTTGAAGACTTGGTATTCGTTTGAGGAACATGAAGCGTGAAGACTTTTGTTTTCGTAGTTTCGTTTTCTCTTTCTTGAGTCATAGGAAACACCGTACTGCTAAAGGGGGTTGAGGAAATACTAAGGAAAAAATTCCATGTGATGCTCAACTCAAAATCCTACACCTACCAATCCCTTCGAGTGAAGCCTTTGGAAATCTCATACAGTTCAGTCAATTTCTTCAGTGACAGAGACGAAGTTCTTCTGGTCGCTGAGGAATTTGTTCTGACTAAGGAGTTAGGAATTCGCCAGTGCGAATTGCCTACACAGTGAGGAACATGATAGCCCTGAGGAATTTGAGAGTCAAATTTCCGACCGTTGCTGTGCTGTGCGCCAGCTGTCCCAAAATATCTTATCCACCTAACGGTCATATCATTGAAGGGCATTTATGTCTTATCATGTCGGGCTGCTCCCTAGGCTATAAATAGCCGCCCCCTACAACCACTAGCTGGTTGGCTGCTCCGAGAGAACTTGACACTTGTCATTTAAGAGCATCCCATCCTCTGAGGACTTTGAGCGAAAATCATCGAGTGAGGAAAAACCCAAAACCAAACCCCTACAAACCCAAAGTGATTGAGCATGACTGAAGAGATTGATCCTGCGTGGATCCGACGCTTGTTACCTTTGAAGACTGTGCTTCTTCGAGACGGTTAGGCATCATGGTTCAGAGCATCCAAGAGGAATTGTGGATCGCCGAGTGACCAAGTCTGTGAAGGTTTGGAAGTCGCCTAAAGACTTACCACGAGTGATTGGACGAGGTCTGTGTGACCTTAGTTCAAGGAGAATACGGTGAGGACTTGGTGTCCTGATCTGCGTGCTCAACGACTGGTATCCGGGACTGTGTGTCCTCGAGTTTAAATACTCAGCCGCTCCAACCAGACATACAACTGAGACAGCAGTTGGAACTGGTCTACCAAATCATTGTCTTCACCAACCTTACTGGTTCAATTTCCTCAACTCTTTCATTTCCTCATAACTGTGTTGAGTGTTTGTTCATATCTGTGTTTGAAGACTTTGACTAAAGACTTTCTCTATTTCCTCAGTTCAATTTCTTCAGTCTATTTGTCTTCATCTTGTGTTATCCTGTGTTTACGCTTTCTGTACTCTGTTATTGTCTTCATTTCATCATGATGACCATGCATTTATTCTGTTATGCTTACTTCTGAGTACTTATTCCGCTGCAAGTAGTTCTTCGCTAAGGAATTTCCTCACCGGCAAATTCCTTAGTGTAGAATTCATAAAAATCGCCTATTCACCCCCCCCCTCTAGTCGATATAACGCACTTTCAAACTAAGCTTGGGGATGCCCCGAGTGGCATCCCCTCTTCCTTCTAATGACCATCGGTATTTTACTCGAAGCTATATTTTAATTCGTCACATACTATGTGTTTTACGTGGAGCGTCTTGTATGATATGAGTCTTTGCTTGTTTTATTCTTTGTTTTAAGTCTTGATTCCTTGCTGGACACACATATTTGAGAGAGCGAAAATTATGCCATGACTTGTTAGAATTGCCCTCTATGCTTCACTTAAATTTTTATGAGCTATGGACTTGCTCCAGTGCTTCACTTATATCTTTTTTAGCACGGTGTGCTTTAGTATTTTTGAATAAATGCTCTCTTGCTTCACTTAGATTTATTTGAGAGTTAGTAAAATTTTCAAGAAATTCTCTCTTGCTTCACTTAAATTAATTTAAGATAAAGAAATATTATGCTCATGATCTTCACTTATATTTCTTTGAGCTTATGGAAAGCAGCATATGAAAATTAGTTCCAAAGTGATAGATATCCAAGAAGGATATAATAAAAACTTGGCAATGTAAGAAGAACTCTTCTTTCGAAGATCATCATTGATCTTTCGAAAGAAGAGTTCCTAAAGGCAAAGGTATTAGGGATGCCCAGTACTGAAATGAAAAATGAATTTACTTTATGTTGTCAAATAATAAATTCCCTGGAAAGTGCTGGTATGGAGGGCAACTGTGGATATGGCTAGCCATGGAAAGTGAAAGTGTGGTTGAAAAAGGAATAAACTTTATTTTCTGTTTGGGAACCGCCTATGATATATCTAGCATGGAAAGTGTTGGGAACTCTAAGTCGTTTTTGTTGGTGGGAAGGATACACCTCGAGCTCTGGCACCTCTACAAATCCCTACTTCCCTCTACGAAGGGCCTTTCTTTTACTTTATGCAATTTTTATTTTCAATTTGAGTCTTCGTCTTCTCATATAAAAGCACCAACTAGGAGGCAATATGATCGTACTTGAGTATTGGGTGTAGTTAATATGCGAGTGTGTTTCATGAATGGATCAATGATTGAGCATGATGGGCTAGGGATAGCTTATTTTAGCGTTGATATATCGAAAGACATGGTTGCTTTTTGATATGCTTCAGTATTTAAATTATCATGTCAAAACTAGACTATTGCTTTGAACAATATAAAATTCCAAATGTCCATGCTATAAAGAAAAGAATATGATATGACATGTTAGGCAGCATTCCACATCAAAAATTCTGTTTTATCACTTACCTACTCGAGGACGAGTAGGAGTTAAGCTTGGGGATGCTGATACGTCTCCAATGTATCTATAATTTTTTATTGTTCCATGCTGTTATACTATCAATCTTGGATGTTTTATAATAATTTTATAGTCATTTTATATCATTTTTTGGTACTAACCTATTGACATAGTGCCAAGTGCCAGTTGTTGTTTTCTGCATGTTTTTACATCACAGGAAATCAATACCAAACGGAGTCCAAATGCAACGAAACTTTACGGAGAATTTTTTTGGACCAGAAGACACCTAATGGGCCAAGGCTGCGCCTTGGGTGCTCCGAGGGGAGCACAACCCACCAGGGCGCGCCAGGAGGCCTAGGCGCGCCCTGGTGGGTTGTGCCCACCTCGGGTGCCCCCCGGACCGCCTCTTTGCTCTATAAATACCCCAATATTCCAGAAACCCTAGGGGAGTCGATGAAAATCAATTCCAGCCGCCGCAGAGTCCAGAACCACCAGATCCAATCTAGACACCATCACGGATGGGGTTCACCACCTCCATTGGTGCCTCTCCGATGATGCGTGAGTAGTTCTTTGTAGACCTTCGGGTCCGTAGTTAATAGATAGATGGCTCTCTCGCTGAATTCTCAATACAATGGTCCCTTGGAGATCCATATGATGACTCTTTTTGCGGTGTGTTTGTTGGGATCGGATGAACTTTGAGTTTATGATCAGATCAATCTTTTTATATCCATGAAAGTATTTGAGTTTGTTTGACCTCTTTTATGCATGATTGCTTATAGCCTCGTATTTCGTCTCCGATATTTGGGTTTTATTTGGCCAACTTAATCTATTTATCTTGCAATGGGAAGAGGTGCTTTGTAGTGGGTTCGATCTTACGGTGCTTGAGCCCAGTGACAGAAGGGGAACCGACGCGTATGTATCGTTGCTACTAAGGATAAAACGATGGGGTCTATCTCTACATAGATAGATCTTGTCTACATCATGTCATCATTCTTATTGCATTACTCCGTTTCTCCATGAACTTAATACACTAGATGTATTCTGGATAGCGGTCGATGTGAGGAGTAATAGTAGTAGATGCAGGCAGGAGTCGGTCTACTAATTTTGGACGTGATGCCTATATAATGATGATTGCCTGGATATCGTCATGATTATTTTAAGTTCTATCAATTTCCCAACAGTAATTTGTTTACCTACCGCTTGCTATTTTTCTCGAGAGAAGCCACTAGTGAAACCTACGGCCCCCGGATCTCTTTCTCATATATTTGCCTTTGCGATCTACTTTTCCTTTGCTTTTATTTTCAGATTTATTAAACTAAAAATACAAAATACCTCGCTGCATTTTATTCTTATTTATTTTATTTGGCATTCGATCTATCAATCTACTATAATTTTATCTCACGTCTGTTTGCCTATCTTGAGGCGCCGTTACCCGAAAGGGATTGACAACCCCTTTAACACGTCGGGTTGCGAGTATTTGTTATCTGTGTGCAGGGGCTGTTTACGTTGTGTTGCTTGGTTCTCCTATTGGTTCGATAACCTTGGTTTCATATCTGAGGGAAATACCTACCGTTGCGGTGCTGCATCATCCCTTCCTCTTTGGGGAAATACTGATGTAGCTTCAAGCCGCATTAAGGAGGCAACCAACAATACAGCAGAGTATGAAGGGCTCCTTGCCGGGCTCAGGATTGCCACATAATTGGGAATTAAGAAGCTGATCATTCTAGGAGATTCACTACTTGTGGTGACACAAGTCAACAAGGATTACCAAAGTCCATTTATGGAGGTATATGTTGAGGAAGTGTGAAGATTGGAGGAGCACTTTGACGGATTGCAAACAAAGCACGTACCCCGTGCGGAAAACAACATAGCTGATCATCTGTCAAAGTGTGCTGCGCAAAAACTTCCTGTGGAACTAGGAGCTTTTGTTCTCCATCTTACTCAGCCCTCCGTATCACTAGCAACAATGACCAGAAAGAGGAGGAAGTTGGACTCCAGTAAGCCTCTCCCGGTAGATCCTCCCGGGGCTCCTGGTAGGGACCCTGCCGGAAACAACTCCCCATTGATTGTCGGGCTGCGCTCTCCTGTCAGGCCACTGGTCCCCGCGGTCAAGAAACACGCTCTCGCAGATGAGGAGGTGCCACTAGTCCTTGTTGCCGAGCCCCAGGCTCCAACTTGGGCAAGGCACATAGTCCATTTCCTCAAAACTGGAGAACTTCCTGATGAGCAAGATGAAGCTAAAAGAGTAGCCCGGAGGGCCAGTATGTATCAGTCTGTCGATGACACTCTGTATAAAAGAAGGCCCAATGGTGTGAAATTGAAGTGCATCTGCCGGGAAGAAGGAAAGGAACTGCTGGCGGAAATACACAAAGGCATGTGTGGCTCCCACATTGGATCAAGGGCGTTAGTTGGGAAAGCATTCTGGCAAGGATTCTATTGGCCCACAGCTCTCCAAGATGCGGTTGAGCTAGTCACCAAGTGTGAAGCCTGCCAGTTGCATTCCAAGAACATCCATCTGCCTGCACAAGCTCTTCAGACAATCCCTTTGTCATGGCCGTTTTCGGTCTGGGGGCTCGATATCCTCGGCCCTTTCCCCCGAGCTGCCAGGGGCTTTGAATTCTTGTTCGTTGCCATCGACAAGTTTACAAAGTGGCCGGAAGTAGATGCCGTGAGAAAGGTGACTGCTCAGTGATGTCTACTACACAACCTTCTTCTTGTAGACGTTGTTGGGCCTGCAAGTGCACAGGTTTGTAGGACAGTAGCAAATTTCCCTCAAGTGGATGACCTAAGGTTTATCAATCCGTGGGAGGTGTAGGCTGAAGATGGTCTCTCTCAAGCAACCCTGCAACCAAATAACAAAGAGTCTCTTGTGTCCCCAACACACCCAATACAATGGTAAATTGTATAGGTGCACTAGTTCGGCGAAGAGATGGTGATACAAGTGCAATATGGATGGTAGATATAGGTTTTTGTAATCTGAAATAATAAAAACAGCAAGGTAACAAGTGATAAACGTGAGCGTAAACGGTATTGCAATGATAGGAAACAAGGCCTAGGGTTCATACTTTCACTAGTGCAAGTTCTCTCAACAATAATAACATAGATAGATCATATAACGAGCCCTCAACATGCAACAAAGAGTCACTCCGAAGGCACTAATAGCGAAGAACAAACGTAGAGATTATGGTAGGGTACGAAACCACCTCAAAGTTATTCTTTTGGATCGATCTATAAAAGAGTTCGTACTAGAATAACACCTTAAGACACAAATCAATCAAAACCCTAATGTCACCTAGATACTCCATTGTCACCTCAAGTATCCATGGGCATGATTAAACGATATGCATCACACAATCTCAGATTCATCCAACCAACATAAAAGTACTTCAAAGAGTGCCCCAAAGTTTCTACCGGAGAGTCAAGAACGTGTGCCAACCCCTATGCATAGGTTCATGGGCGGAACCCGCAAGTTGGTCACCAAAACATACATCAAGTGGCACATGATATCCCATTGTCACCACGGATAAACACGGCAAGACATACATCAAGTGTTCATAAAAGACTCAATCCCTGCGCTTGGAGGGCTTTGTTTTTTCTTTCTTTTGGGCTTGTTGAGTTGTGCCCTCAGCAGAACCTATGTACTTTGTTGTGAGACTCGGGTGGTGTGTGTGGGTGAACCTGCTTTGGTTGTATGTCTTGTGGCGGTTTGCTTTATTTATAAAGCGGGGCGAAAGTCTTTTTCGGTAAAAGACTCAATCTGATAAGATAACTTCAAAGGGGAAACTCAATTCATCACAAGAGAGTAGAGGGGGAGAAACATCATAAGATCCAACTACAATAGCAAAGCTCGGGATACATCAAGATCGTGCCATAGAGGGAACATAGAGAGAACAGAGAGAGAGAGAGAGAGAGAGAGAGAGAGAGAGAGAGAGAGAGAGAGAGAGAGAGAGAGAGATCAAACACATAGCTACTGGTACATACCCTCAGCCCGGAGGGTGAAATACTCCTCCTCGTCATGGATAGCGCGGGATGATGAAGATGGCCACCGGTGATGGGATCCCCCTCCGTGAGGTGCCGAACAGGGTCCCGATTGGTTTTGGTGGCTACACAGGCTTGCGGTGGCGGAACTCCCGATCTATCTTCTATTACGGAAGTTTTAGGGTGCGAGGTATATATGGGTGAAAGGAGTACGTCGGTGGAGCTATGGGGCCCCATGAGGCGGGGGCGCCTGGGGGGGGCGCGCCCCACCCTCGTGAGCACCTCCGTATCTTCGACATGGTGTCCAAGTCCATCGGTGGGTTTCCTTCCAAAAATAACTTCTCCAGTTGATTTTGTTCCGTTTTGACTCCGTCTGATATTCCTTTTCCTCGAAACACTGAAATAGGCATAAAACAGCAAATCTGGGATGGGCCTCCCATTAATAGGTTAGTCCCAAAAATAATATAAAAGTGGATAATAAAGCCCAATATTTCCTAAAACAGTAGATAATATAGCATGGAGCAATCAAAATTATAGATACGTTGGAGACGTATCAAGCATCCCTAAGCTTAATTCCTGCTCGTCCTCTAGTAGGTAAATGATAAAAAGATAATTTTGATGCGAGTGCTACTTGGAATAATTTCAATATAAATCTTCTTACTTGTGATATGAATATTCAGATCCGAAAGATTTAAGACAAAAGCTCATATTGACACAAAAATAATAATACTTCAAGCATACTAATCAAAGCAATCATGTCTTCTCAAAATAACATGGCAAAAGAAAGTTCATCCCTACAAAATCATATAGTTAGGCTATGCTTCATTTTCGTCACACAAAGATGTTCCCAACTTCTATACCCCCGATGACAAGCCAAGCAATTGTTTCATACTCAAATAATCTCAAACTTTTTCAACCTTCACGCAATACATGAGCGCGAGCCATGGATATAGCACTATGGGTGGAATAGAATATGATGATGGGGATTGTGTGGAGAAGACAAAAAAGGAGAAAGTCTCATATTGACGAGGATAATCAATGGGCTATGGAGATGCCCATCAATTGATGTCAACATGAGGAGTAGGGATTGCCATGCAACAGATGCACTAGAGCTATAAGTATATGAAAGCTCTACAAAAGAAACTTAGTGGGTGTGCATCCAACTTGCTTGATCACGAAGACCTAGGGCACTTTGAGGAAGCCCATCATTGGAATATACAAGCCAAGTTCTATAATGAAAAATTCCCACTAGTATATGAAAGTGACAAAATGAGAGACTCTTTATATGAAAAACATGGTGCTACTTTGAAGCACAATATATGAGACTCACTACACGAAGAACAAGGTGCTACTTTGAAGCACAAGTGTGGTAAAAGGATAGTAGCATTGTCCCTTCTCTCTTTTTCTCTCATTTTTTGGGCCTTTTTTTGGCCTTGCTCTTTTTTTTCGTCCGGAATCTCATCTCCGACTTATGGGGGAATCATAGTCTCCAACATCCTTTCCTCACTTGGGACAATGCTCTAATAATGATGATCATCACACTTTTATTTTTCTTACAACTCAACAATTACAACTCGAAACTTAGAACAAAATATGACTATATGAATGCCTCCGGCGGTGTACCGGGATGGTGCAATGAATCAAGAGTGACATGTATGAAAAATAATGCATGGTGGCTTTGCCACAAATACGATGTCAACTACATGATCATGCAATGGCAATATGACAAAAGTAATGTATGTCATAATAATGATGATGGAAGTTGCATGGCAATATATCTCGGAATGGCTATGGAAATGCCATGATAGGTAGGTATGGTTGCTGTTTTGAGGAAGATATAAGGAGGTTTATGTGTGAAAGAGCGTATCATATCATGGGGTTTGGATGCACCGGTGAAGTTTTCACCAACTCTCAACGTGAGAAAGGGCAATGCACGGTACCGAAGAGGCTAGCAAATGCGGAAAGGTAAAAGTGCGTATAATCCATGGACTCAACATTAGTCAAAAGAACACATATACTTATTGCAAAAATTTAGAAGCCATCAAAAATCAAGTACTACGCGCAATGCTCCTAGGGGGATAGATTGGTAGGAAAAGACCATCGCTCGTCCCCGACCGCCACTCATAAGGATGCACAAGCCAGGTACACTTCATGTTTCAAATTTGTTACACAACTTTACCCATACGTGCATGCTACGGGACTTGCAAACTTCAACACAAGTATTTCTCAAATTCACAATTATCAACTAGCACGACTTTGATATTATTACCTCCATATCTCAAAACAATTATTAAGCATTAAATTTACCTTAGTATTCAATTCACTAAAAAGAGAGTTTCACATATCTTGAACACCAAGTATATTAACATTAAGCAAATTACCATGCTATTAACGACTCTCAAAATAATCTAAGTGAAGCATGAGAGATTAAGTTTCTTTAAAACAAATCCACCACCGTGCTCTAAAAGATCTAAGTGAAGCACTAGAGCAAAAATTATCACGCTCAAAAGATATAAGTGAAGCACTATGAGCAAAACTATCAAGCTCAAAAGATATAAGTGAAGATCAATGAGTAGTCGAATAGTTATACAACTATGTGAAGACTCTCCCATTTAATAATTTAAGATCTTGGTATTGTATCCAAACATCAAGAAAAACAAAATAAAATGACATGACGCTCCAAGCAAAACACATATCATGTGGTGAATAAAAATATAGCTCCAAGTAAAGTTACCGATGAACGAAGACGAAAGAGGGGATGCCTTCCGGGGCATCCCCAAGCTTAGACGCTTGGTTATACTTGAATATTACCTTGGGGTGCCTTGGGAATCCCCAAGCTTAGGCTCTTGCCACTCCTTATTCCATAGTCCATCAAATCTTTACCCAAAACTTGAAAACTTCACAACACAAAACTTAACAGAAATCTCGTGAGCTCCGTTAGTGAAAGAAAACAAAACACCACTTCAAGGTACTGTAATGTACTCATTATTTATTCATATTGGTGTTAAACCTACTGTATTCCAACTTCTCTATGGATTATAAACTATTTTACTAGCCATAGATTCATCAAAATAAGCAAACAACACACGGAAAACAGAATCTGTCAAAAACAGAACAGTCTGTAGTAATCTGTAACTAACGCAAACTTCTGGTACTCAAAGAATTCTACCAAAATTAGAAGACCTGGAAAATTTGTTTATTTATCAGAAGCAATTGTAATCAATATTTTATCACGTTCTGGTGATTTTTAACAATTCGGTCACTGAGCGCAAAGATTCTGGAAATTACAGCAAGATCAAATAACTATCACCCAAGAAGATCTAATAGGTTTTACTTGGCACAAACACTAATTAAAAGATAAAACCACATATAAACAGAGTCTAGATGGATTATTTATTCCTAAACAGAAGCAAAAACAAAAGACTAAAAATAAAATTGGGTTGCCTCCCAACAAGCGTTATCGTTTAACGCCACTAGCTAGGCATGATGATTTCAATGATGCTCACATAAAAGATAAGAATTGAAACATAAAGAGAGCATCATGAAGAATATGACTAGCACATTTAAGCCTAACCCACTTCCTATGCATAGGGATTTTGTGAGCAAACAACTTAGGGGAACAAGAATCAACTTGCATAGGAAGGTAAAACAACCATAGCTTCAGAACTTTAAGCACATAGAGAGGAAACTTGATATTATTGCAATTCCTACAAGCATATATTCCTCCCTCATAATAATTTTCAGTAGAATCATGAATTATTTCAAAAATATAACCAGCACCTAAAGCATACTTTTCATGATCTACAAGCATAGAATTTTTAATACTCTCCACATAAGCAAATTTCTTCTCATGAATAGTAGTGGGAGCAAACTCAACAAAATAACTATCATGTGATTGAAAATTAAGATCAAGATGACAAGTTTCATGGTTATAATTATTCTTTATAGCATACGTGTCATCACAATATTCATCATAGATAGGAGGCATGCTTTCATCATAGTAAATTTGCTCATCAAAGCTTGGGGGACAAAAAATATCATCTTCATCAAACATAGCTTCCCCAAGCTTGTGGCTTTGCATATCATTAGCATCATGGATATTCAAGGAATTCATACTAACAACATTGCAATCATGCTCATCATTCACATATTTTATGCCAAGCAATCTATGTAATTCTTCTTCTAGCACTTTGGCACAATTTTCCTTTCCATCATTCTCACGAAAGATATTAAAAAGGTGAAGCGTATGAGACAAACTCAATTCCATTTTTTTTTTGTAATTTTCTTTTATAAACTAGACTAGTGCTAAAACAAGAAACAAAAAGATTCAATTGAAAGATCTAAAGATATACCTTCAGTTACCTAGCCTCCCCGGCAACGGCGCCAGAAAAGAGCTTGATGTCTACTAAACAACCTTCTTCTTGTAGACGTTGTTGGGCCTGCAAGTGCACAGGTTTGTAGGACAGTAGCAAATTTCCCTCAAGTGGATGACCTAAGGTTTATCAATCCGTGGGAGGCGTAGGCTGAAGATGGTCTCTCTCAAGCAACCCTGCAACCAAATAACAAAGAGTCTCTTGTGTCCCCAACACACCCAATACAATGGTAAATTGTATAGGTGCACTAGTTCGGCGAAGAGATGGTGATACAAGTGCAATATGGATGGTAGATATAGGTTTTTGTAATCTGAAATAATAAAAACAGCAAGGTAACAAGTGATAAACGTGAGCGTAAACGGTATTGCAATGATAGGAAACAAGACCTAGGGTTCATACTTTCACTAGTGCAAGTTCTCTCAACAATAATAACATAGATAGATCATATAACGAGCCCTCAACATGCAACAAAGAGTCACTCCGAAGGCACTAATAGCGGAGAACAAACGTAGAGATTATGGTAGGGTACGAAACCACCTCAAAGTTATTCTTTCGGATCGATCTATAAAAGAGTTCGTACTAGAATAACACCTTAAGACACAAATCAATCAAAACCCTAATGTCACCTAGATACTCCATTGTCACCTCAAGTATCTGTGGGCATGATTATACGATATGCATCACACAATCTCAGATTCATCCAACCAACATAAAAGTACTTCAAAGAGTGCCCCAAAGTTTCTACCGGAGAGTCAAGAACGTGTGCCAACCCCTATGCATAGGTTCATGGGCGGAACCCGCAAGTTGGTCACCAAAACATACATCAAGTGGCACATGATATCCCATTGTCACCACGGATAAACACGGCAAGACATACATCAAGTGTTCATAAAAGACACAATCTGATAAGATAACTTCAAAGGGGAAACTCAATTCATCACAAGAGAGTAGAGGGGGAGAAACATCATAAGATCCAACTACAATAGCAAAGCTCGGGATACATCAAGATCGTGCCATAGAGGGAACACGAGAGAGAACACGAGAGAGAGAGGGAGAGAGAGAGAGAGATCAAACACATAGCTACCGGTACATACCCTCAGCCCCGAGGGTGATCTACTCCCTCCTCGTCATGGATAGTGCCGGGATGATGAAGATGGCCACTGGTGAAGGGATCCCCCTCCGGAGTCTTGGAACAGGTCCGATTGGTTTTGGTGGCTCTGAGAGGCTTATGGTGGCGGAACTCCCGAACTATCTTCTGTTCGGAAGTTTTAGGGTGCGAGGTATATATGGGTGAAAGGAGTACGTCGGTGGAGCTACGGGGGCCCGACGAGGCAGGGGGGCGCGCCCGGGGGGGTGGGCGCGCCCCCCACCCTTGTGAGCACCTCCCGTATCTTCTGACGTGGGGTCCAAGTCCATTAGGTGGGTTTCCTTCCAAAAATAACTTCTCCAGTTGATTTCGTTCCGTTTTGACTCCGTTTGATATTCCTTTTCCTCGAAACACTGAAATAGGCATAAAACAGCAAATCTGGGCTGGGCCTCCAGTTAATAGGTTAGTCCCAAAAATAATATAAAAGTGGATAATAAAGCCCAATATTGCATAAAACAGTAGATAATATAGCATGGAGCAATCAGAAATTATAGATACGTTGGAGACGTATCACTCAGTCAGCTATCAAGTTCTTGAAAGGATTGGTGTGCCACTTTGGGGTCCCTGCCTGGATCATCACCGACGACGGCACCCAGTTCACGAGCCGCGCCTTCATGCAATATGTTCCTGCCCTCAGAAGCAAGATCTCATTTGCCTCTGTTGCATATCCCAGAAGCAACGGACAAGCTGAGAGGGCGAACGTTGAAGTGTTGCGAGGACTCAAGACAAGAACATTTGATACACTGTAGGAGTGCGGCAGGCAATGGATCGATGAGCTGCCGGTAGTTCTCTGGTCCGTCAGAACGACACCAAATCAAGCTACCGGGCAGACTCCCTTCTCCCTAGTTTATGGGGCAGAAGCAGTTATCCCCATGGAACTCATTTACGAGTCACCTCGAGTGCTTGCCTACGATGTAGCGTAGGACCAGCACCGGCGTGACGACGCTGTGCTTCTCGAGGAGAACCGTCTCCGGCTATTACGCGTGCCGCACGCTATCAATGTAACACCCCCAGTGTCATGCTACAGTAATCTCCTGTTAATGGTGCCATGTCATCATGTTACTGTTGCTAATCTTCACTTGATCCAAATCACAATTCTAATTCAAATCCAATCTAAAGTCCAAAAATTCATATTTGTCAGACATTAAATCTAAAATGTTCATCATGTGGCAATTATTCTTTTGATAATATTGGCAGTGAACTAACTTTTTTCCAAAATGTCTAAGTGCCCTAAACTAGTTAAAACAGTGGCTAAAACATTTAAATTAAATGCTTTTTAAGTAAAAAAATGCTAAGCTAATGTATTATAATGTTAAGCTTAATGTGGCAGTAGCCTAAGTTATACTCTTATGCTAAGTGTAAGTTTTATAAATTATAAAACTGTTTTGCTTTTGAAAATAAAAAAAGCAGAGAAGTTTTAAAAGCCAAAAACAAAAAATAATGTGTGAAAAGGCCCACCGCCTACAGGCCTAGATCATCCCAGCCCGGTCGGCCAGCCCATCGGCCGGCCCACCTCTCCCGCTTAACCCCCCGCCTCCTCGAACCCTAGCCCGATCCACCACCACACCCCACTTCCCCACGATCCTCGCTCCTCTCCCCACCCCACGACCCGATCTGGATCGGGCGCTCGCCCGACCACAGTGACGCGTCTCCCAGCGTCGACCCGCCACCGAATCACCGAGCGCCGCCCCTCCCGGCCTCCTCCCCGCAGCCCCGTCTCCTCCCCCTCGTGGCCCGAAGCCTGCTCAACACCGTCGACGTCGCCGGCACCTCATGCCATCACGGACCCGCGGGCGCCTCCTCAACCCCGCCCGACGCTGCCCATCGTCGCCGCCCGGGGCCACCTCGTCGGACCACCGCACTGCCGCCCCGTTCCAGTCACCTCGCCGCCGCCGCCTAGCGCTGCCTTGTCGTCGTCCTCCTCGCGGCCCCATCCTCCTTCCCATTCTTGGATCTGGAAGGGCCTCCGTGCCCCGACCTCGCCGACGGACGCCGCTCGCCGGAGCCGCTCCACGTCGCCTCGCCTCCTCATCTCTCCTCGTCGGCTCAAATCGAGCCTCGCCGAACCTCTACTCTACAACGACCGTGAGAGCCCCCTCCATCTCTCTCTCCTCCGTCCCCCGGCGCCACCATGCCGGCGCAAGCGCTTTGCATCGATCGCGTTAAATCGCGCGTCACAAGCACCGCCCCAGCGCCCGGCCGCGCCGCACCTCGGCGCAGCCACCCATGGCGCGCCCTCGTCTTGCTTTCCGCCTTCCCTGAATCGCCCGGCCGCGCCTCCACTGGCGCAGCAGCTCTCGCCAGCGCGCTGTTCGGCGACGCTGCGCCGTCGGCGCCCACGCCCGATAACGCATGCCTCAAGACACCGGTTGGCCCTTTGGGCCACTTACACGTGGGGCCCAGCCCTAAAAAATTGTGTAAAAATAGTAATTAATTAATTAATTAATAATCAATTTAAGTAATCATGTTAATTAACCTAACCTAATTAGTCGATTAGTTAGCTAATTAGCTGTTAATTAATTAAGCGATCAATGACAATTGGGCCCCCTTGTCTAGTTTGACTCAGTCAACTGCTGACCCTCTTGTTGTCATGATGACGTCATCTTGATGCAATAACCCCATTTTAGATTTAATAATAATTTCATATTATTGTTAAATCTTTAATAATTAATAGAAATTAAACAGTATCTCGGATCGAAAAAGTTTGTATATGAAAGTTGCTCAGAACGACGGGACGAATCCGGATACGCGGTCCGTTCGTCTGCCACACGTCTCTAGCATAGCGAACTTGCAAACTTTCCCCTCCGTTTCATCTGTCTGACACACGTCCGGAACTGGGAAAAATTTCCCGGATGTTTTCCCCATTCGCCAGTAACACCTAGCACCACGTTCGAACACCTCTAGCCCCGCTTGTTGTCTTGTTATACATATGTTTGCGTGTATTGACTGTTCCTTCCCCCTCTTCTCTCTGGTAGACCCCGAGACCGCTGCTGATGCCCCTGTGATCGACTACGTCGATGATGACCCTCCTTCTTGTCTGAGCAACCAGGCAAGCCCCTCTTTGATCATCCCGATATCGCCCATTCCATTCTCTCATGCTTGCATTAGATTTTGCTACTGTTATTGTTTGCTCCTATTCTGCTGCATAGCCTGTTTATTGTAACCTGCTATTGTTACCTACCTGCTTATCCTAAACTGCTTAGTATAGGTTGGTTAGTGACCCATCAATGACCCCCACCTTGTCCTTGTTGCCCCTGCTTCATCATTGAAGACCCGATCAACGGGATCGAAGACCAGGCCCCGGCACCGCACATCACTTTCCCCTTAGTTGTTCGACACTACTGGGTTACTATCGAGTACCGAGGGTGAGACCTCTTCAGCACTTCTGGTGTTAACCTTGTAGTGTAGTCATTCGGTCGTGGTCCTCGAGGGTGATTTCCTCTTTAACCACTTCTGATACGACTCTGTCGTGCAACCCCTCAAGTGTGGACCTCGAGGGTGAATCCTCTTACGTACACCTTGATGATTACATCGAGTGGAATTCACCGGGGGTGATTCCTCGGGCTTTCCCCTTGATGTTTAGACACACAGTTACTATGATTACTATGACTTTACACTGAGCCATGTTACTAAAGACGGGTCGACCCTGAAGGGTGCCCGCGCGAGCTTAATTGCGAGTGATGTGGAGTCGGGTTGACCTGGAGGGTGCCCACGAGATAATTACGAGGCGTGGTCGGGCATTCCTAGCCCTTGCCGCAAGTCCTCGAGACGGGGCAACGGGGTCACATCTTTCGTGAGTCTCTGCTTGTTACCGCGCGTTCCTAACCCACTATGATTTGGATATCGATCCAAGGGCCTCGGCACGATAGCACTAACCATCACGTGGGCATAGTATGGGCGTTCTGCGTCGTATACATCAGCGAAGCTTAACAGACGTCGGCGGCGGCGGCGGCTAGCGCCGGTTTGGACTGCGTGGCGCTGCCTTGTTGAAGGAGGTAGCTAGGTCTGCTCACCGCCGCCCATAGCGTGCAGGAGTTCGGGGAGATGGCCCATGACCCTGGGGCATAGGTTTAGTCGGCGTGCTGCCCTCTCTATTAAGCCTAGGTCGGGTTGCGGCGTATTGTTTGGCTGATGCCGGTCATGACCCAGGAAAGTGTGTCCGGCCGGAGTTAAGCGAGCACGGTGGGTAAGTTGGTGCACCCCTGCAGGGAAGAAAACATCTATCGATAGCCTGTCCTACGGTAACGGACACTTGGAGTTGTATCCCGATCGATACAACTAGAACTGGATACTTGTGATGAGAATTGGATGGTGATGAGTAATGGATTTTGATGATAACTGGATAGTATGGCTCTGGGATTTGTTTCTCGCAGGGAGTCGAGAAAGGATCTCCGGCCGAGGTTGATAACACCACTGCTACTTAATTTATGCTACTCTACTCCCTCCGTTTGCTGCAAGATGGTGGTTTCCAGAAGATGCTAGTCTTCGATAGGACTAACCTTCTCTCTATTCGGCATTTCGCAGCCCGGTCCACATATACAGCCTTCCTTTGATAATGTTGCATATGTAGTGTAGATCCTTGCTTGCAGTACTTTGGATGAGTACTCACGGTTGCTTTGCTTCCCTTTCCCCTTTCTTCTTCTTTCGGTTGATGCAACCAGATGTCGAAGCCAGGGCAGATGCCACCGCCGATGCTTACTACTACATGGAGGCCGCAGCGACCGGGGAGTAGTTAGGAGGCTCAGTGCAGGAGGCCTTGCCTTTTGATCGTAGATGCTTTTGTGCTGGCCTTCTTAAGGCAAACTTGTCTAACTTATATGCGTACTCAGATATTGTTGCTTCGCTGACTCTTGTGTTTTCGAGCTTATGTATTCGAGCCCTCGAGGCCCATGGCTTGTAATATAAAGCTTGTATTATTTTAATTTGTGTCTAGAGTTGTGTTGTGATATCTTCCGTGAGTCCTTGATCTTGATCGTACACATTTGCGTGCATGATTAGTGTACGATTGAATCGGCGTCACAAGTTGGTATCGAGCCGATCGCTGTAGGTAGCCCCTTTCCAACTCCTTGGCGAAGTTGAGTCTAGTCACTGAAAACTTTTACTAACATTGGCTGTGTGGCTTACGGGCCCACGTCGCCATTGGGTGGTATTAGGATCTTTTATTCCTCGTCTATACTCTGGGACTCTGATCTCTCTTCTATTCAGGTTAACCATTTTACTAAACTCTGACATTAGGTTCTCGTACCCACTTCCTCCCGGAGAGCCTCAACATTATCGATGATCGCTTGCTTCGCCAGAAGATTCTGCGGATACTCCTCGATGTTTCTCGAGACCCTGTACCAACTTCCTTGCAGTTCCTGACCACCGATAATCCCCTTGAATAACATCCTTGCCGCTTGTACCTTCATCCCTAGTTGCTTCTGATAGTACAAGATGCCCCGAAATTCTCTATTGTTTCGAGAATCCTTTGAGCTTACTGCCTTGTAGTTCTTTGCCCCATGAATACCCCCCCTTCGAATAATTCCTCGCACTCACCGAGGATTAGTTCATCCTCAGTTGTTCGTGTGATTCACAAAACTCTTCGAAATACTATTTGATCTTCCGAAAATCCTCTACAACCTGTTGCTCTTGGAATTCTTGCATACTTGCTTTCTGGTTTAATTCCATTTGTCTAGCGATATCCGTTAAAATCCTTTGGGATTAACATTCTGATCCTGTTGATTCAGCATGTGGTTGGATGCACACGATCATCAATTAATCCTTGGAAATTTTCTTTCCGGCTCAGGCATTGTATCGAATATGTGCTGGTTCTTGCCCAATCAAGATTTGATCGGGTGCACTTCTAAGTCTATTCAACTTACTCATCTTTTGATCGAGCCTCGCCTCGATCCTTCGTCTGAAATCATAATTCCTGTGTACCCAAGCATCGAATCATTGAGACGTTTATATAAGGCGATGCCTTGCATCCCCTTCTTCATCGATTGATTACCGATACACATCAACTCGTCGTGAATCGCCAGATCCATTGCTGGGTTGTTCTTCGACAGTGTCCTTCACATCCAAAATCTTATCAGTATTTCCCTGATACATAATACCTTCGGTATATTGTATCATCTGCTTTGACTTCGATACTCTGCTTTCGAACTCGTATCCTTGGCTTGGTTGATGGTTGTATAGATTCGTAAAAAAAAATGCCCCGATGGGTTGAACTTATGCCTTCCGTAATCCGAGTGAACCGAGAGTTCTCACGAGTCTTACTCTTCTGGTACTTCGTCAGATAAATCCTCTGCACTACATTTTCTTTGAAAAACGAGGAGTGGATGAAGGTTATGCATTGAAGAAGTGGGAGTCGACCTTGAACCCTTGTGTTCATGCCCATGGACCCGATGTAGAACTTATCGTGGAAGCTACTCGTAAAAATGATTACCCCTTGTTATAAGTTCATCTTGTATCGGTGGTTTGATCATTCGTAACCGTGGTTCCGACCATAGTTTCTTCTTAATTCCATTTCCCGGACAAGTTAAAATACTTGTCCCCTGCAAGTCATTTCACCTGTCCAACCTCTAATTTGATCTACCTTCAAGTATTGCCTCATGTTATCTCGAGAATAACAAAGAACTATGTTCCTTCCTATGAGTCTTCTTCTAGTATTGCTACTCATCGATTTCAAATTTTCCTCTGGTTCTGAGTTGTTAGTCACTCGAGAACACCGATAAGTGAATCGCTTCTGCACTCCGATTCAATAACTCCAAGTAATTTTCATTGCTTACGAGTTTAATAATCCTTCAAGTCATTCCTAGCCTGACCGGCAATATCATTATCATGCTAAATTTTAACTGTGCTACCTGGTCCTTCTTCCTGGAGCACAATTTTCGACGATGAGCTAAGCCTACGTTGATTTTCCTCATCATATCGTTTCGCCTCAAGGATGATTCGAGTTGGTGTCGAATCCTTGGTTCTAGTAGCCTTTCACTTCATTCTTCCTTTTCTGCTCGATGGCATCTTCATAGAGTCTCTCGACAAAATTTGTCGTGATCACCGTCAACACTTTGTCTTCTTCAGAGATGACAATTGAATTCATGGTGAGAAATACCATCCTCGACCTCGATGATTTGTGTTATCATCGACAACATTTATGCCTTCGCCCCAACACAAACTTATTCTTATAATTTTGGAAATACATCCTTTATGACATGTCGATGGATTCTTTGTTGAACCCATCGCCACCTTCTCATCTTTTACCTAATAAAATTGCACGAGATGTTCTAATAATTCTGATTGATCCTTTGTATTCCCAAGGTCGATCTTTACACGATGACCATGTCAATGCTATCCCTAAGCATGACGGTGGTACTCAAACATCAATAAGAACATGGGGAGCTTAGCGCTAACTGTTCTTGATCAATTATCCAAACACCATTGTATGGGTAAACCTCATAAATTCCTTACCCTTTGTCTAAATGATTTAATACTTGGAGTTCAATCATGCTCGCCTTTCCTTGGGAAAGTTATACTCTAATACTTGGGTATAACCATCTTTCCTTTCCATTGGTGCGATTATCATAATAATCACATTTTCCTTTCCATTGTTTTGTTTAACCTTTAATCAAACTTGTCGGCGAGAGATAATTCCCTGCTTAGGTAAACACCATGATGTGTACAAGCTCTGTCGATAAGACCCTGTTACTATTGTTGATGACATTCCGGTAACCACCGATGGACGAGAACTTTGCCTATTGGTCCGCCTCGTTTCAGCGAGCAGGAAAATGGTTCTCTTCGTCCCTCGCCCTTGGTACCAACGATGTTGGCAACATACTGACGATCTATCACACGACATGCCTTGCTATCGGCCCCCTTTCTACTTTTAACCCACATGGTGGGCCCATAACCCACAGTTTCACAGGATCAGAACCTGACTCTCCTGTATATCTTTGATACTGAAATATTCTTGCATTTGGCTTCGTATCATGTCACGAGCCACCTTTCGAGAGATGATCTATTCCCGATGCTTTGAACCCCTTTCTCACACTCTGTTCAGGTATCAATCGTTTATCCATTCGCTTGAAACTTCCTATTGTACCTTCATACTTTGCTCTCGATGTTTTATTAAGTTTCAACTCGAGAGATATTTCTACCTCATTCCCTGAATTGTTCACCAGATAATCAACCCTATAAGGGACAGTTCTCCCGAAGTTGCTCTTTACTTCCCCACTTAAATCTCGGGACGAGATTTCTTGTAGTGGAGGAGATTTGTAACACCCCCAGTGTCATGCTACAGTAATCTCCTGTTCATGGTGCCATGTCATCATGTTACTGTTGCTAATCTTCACTTGATCCAAATCACAATTCTAATTCAAATCCAATCTAAAGTCCAAAAATTCATATTTGTCAGACATGAAATCTAAAATGTTCATCATGTGGCAATTATTCTTTTGATAATATTGGCAGTGAAATAACTTTTTTCCAAAATGTCTAAGTGCCTAAACTAGTTAAAGCAGTGGCTAAAACATTTAAATTAAATGCTTTTAAGTAAAAAAATGCTAAGCTAATGTATTATAATGTTAAGCTTAATGTGGCGATAGCCTAAGTTATACTCTTATGCTAAGTGTAAGTTTTATAAATTATAAAACTGTTTTGCTTTTGAAAATAAAAAAAGCGGAGAAGTTTTAAAAGAAAGCGAAACAAAAAATAATGTGTGAAAAGGCCCTTTGCCTCAGGCCTAGACCATCCCCGCCCGGTCGGCCAGCCCATCCCGGCCGCCCACCTCTCCCGCTTAACCCCCCCTCCCGCCTCCTCGAACCCTAGCCCGATCCACCACCACACCCCACTTCCCACGATCCTCGCTCCTCTCCCCACCCCATGACCCGTCTGGATCGGGCGCTCGCCCCGACCACAGTGACCGCGTCTCCCCGCGTCGACCCCGCCACCGAATCGCCGAGCGCCGCCCCTCCCGGCCTCCTCCCCGCAGCCTCGTCTCCTCCCCCTCGTGGCCCGAAGCCTGCTCAACACCGTCGACGTCGTCGCCACCTCATGCCATCACCAGACCCCGCCGGACGCCTCCTCAACCCCGCCCGACGCTGCCCATCGTCGCCGCCCGGGGCCACCTCGTCGGACCACCGCACTGCCGCCCCGTTCCAGTCACCTCGCCGACGCCGCCTAGCGCTGCCTTGTCGTCGTCCTCCTCGCGGCCCCATCCTCCTCCCCATTCTTGGATCTGGAAGGGCCTCCCTGCCCTGACCTCGCCGACGGAAGCCGCTCGCCGGAGCCGCTCCGCGTCGCCTCGGCTCCTCATCTCTCCCTCATCGGCTCCGTCGAGCCTCGCCGACCCTCTACTCTACAACGACCGTGAGAGCCCCCCTCCATCTCCCCTCTCCCTCCGTCGTCCCGAGCGCCACCATGCCGGTGCACGCGCCTGCATCGGCCGTGTTCATCGCGCACCGCACCCAAGGCTAGCCGCGCCCGCACCAGCAGCAGCCACCTGTGTGCGCGCCGCCCCGCCTGCCAGCAGCCACCGTGGCGCGCCCTCGTGCTGCTTTCCGCCTTCCCTGAATCGCCCGGCGCGCCTCCCCTCACGGCGCAGCCAGCGCTGCCCATGACGCTTGTTCAAGGCGACGCGCGCCGTCGTGTTGGAAATATGCCCTAGAGGCAATAATAAAAGGATTATTATTATATTTCCTTGTTCATGATAATTGTCTTTTATTCATGCTATAATTGTATTATCCGGAAATCGTAATACGTGTGAATAAATAGACCACAAAATGTCCCTAGTGAGCCTCTAGTTGACTAGCCGTTGGTCAACAGATAGTCATGGTTTCGACTATGGACATTGGATGTCATTGACAACGGGATCACATCATTAGGAGAATGATGTGATGGACAAGACAATCCTAAGCATAGCACAAGATCGTGTAGTTCGTTTTGCTAGAGCTTTTCCAATGTCAAGTATCTATTCCTTAGACCATGAGATCGTGTAACTCCCGGATACCGTCACGAGTGCTTTGGGTGTACCAAGCGTCACAACGTAATCGGGTGACTATAAAGGTGCACTACAGGTATCTCCGAAAGTGTACATTGGGTTGACACGGATCGAGGCTGGGATTTGTCACTCCGTGTTACGGAGAGGTATCACTGGGCCCACTCGGTAGTGCATCATCATAATGAGCTCAAAGTGACCAAGTGTCCGGTCACGGGATCATGCATTACGGTATGAGTAAAGTGATTTGCGATAACGAGATTGAGCGAGGTATTGGGATACCGACGATCGAATCTCGGGCAAATAACATACCGATTGACAAAGGGAATTGTATACGGGATTGTTTGAATCCTCGACATCGTGGTTCATCCGATGAGATCATCGAGGAGCATGTGGGAGCCAACATGGGTATCCAGATCCCATTGTTGGTTATTGCCGAGAGCCGTCTCGGTCATGTCTCGTGTCTCCCGAACCCGTAGGGTCTACACATAAGGTTCGGTGGCGCTAGGGTTGTATGAATATGAGTATGCAGTATACGAATGTTGTTGAGTCCCGGATGAGATCCCGGACGTCACGAGGAGTTTCGGAATGGTCGGAGGTAAAGAATTATATATAGGAAGTGGTATTTCGCCATCGGGAAAGTTTCGGTCACCGGTATTGTCTGGGACCACGGAAGGGTCCCGGGGTCCACCGGTGGGGCCACCCATCCGGAGGGCCCCATGGGCTGAAGTGGGGAGGAACCAGCCCATAGTGGGCTGGTGCGCCCCTGGCCCACCCCCGCGCCTTGGGTTAAAACCCTAGGGTGGGGCGCCCACTGCCTTGGGGGCACTCCTCCCCCTTGGCCGCCGCCCCCTTGGGAGATGGGATCCCCAGGGCGGCGCCCCTGGGGCCTATATAAGGGAGGGAGGGGCAGCCGCACCCCAAGTTCTGGCGCCTCCCTCCCCTGCTACACCTCGTTCTCCTCCCGCAGCAGCTTGGCGAAGCCTGCTTGGGAGTTCTGCTGCATCCACCACCACGCCGTCGTGCTGCTGGATCATCATCAACCTCTCCTTCCCCTTGATGGATCAAGAAGGAGGAGACGTCTCCGTCTGTCACGTGTGTTGAGCAGCGGAGGTGCCGTCCGTTCGGCGCTAGGATCTCGGTGATAGGATCACGGCGAGAACGACTACTTCATCCCGTTCTTTTGAGCGCTTCGCTCATGATCTACAAAGTGGTATGTAGATGCAAACTCACTCCCTTGACTCGTTGCTAGATGAACTCCTAGATAGATCTTGGTGAAACCGTAGAAAAAAATTTAATTTTCTGCAACGTTCCCCCCCAGTGGCATCATGAGCTAGGTCTATGCGTAGTTCTCTATTGCATGAGTAGAACACAATTTGGTTGTGGGCGTAGATCTTGTCAACTTGCTTGCCGCTACTAGTCTTATCTTGCTTCAGCGGTATTGTGGGATGAAGCGCCCGGACCAACCTTACACGCGCTTACGTGAGACCGGTTCCACCGGTGACATGCACTAGTTGCATAAGGTGGCTGGCGGGTGTTTGTCTCTCCACTTTAGTTGGGCGGATTCGATGAAAAGGGTCCTTATGAAGGGTAAATAGAAGTTGACAAAATCACGTTGTGGTTATTCGTAGGTAAGAAAACGTTCTTGCTAGAACCCAATTGCAGCCACGTAAAAGATGCAACAACAATTAGAGGACGTCTAACTTGTTTTTGCAGCAATTGTCATGTGATGTGATATGGCCGAAGTTGTGATGAATGATGAATGACATATTGTGATGTATGAGATCATGTTCTTGTAATAGGAATCACGACTTGCATGTCGATGAGTATGACAACCGGCAGGAGCCATAGGAGTTGTCTTTATTTTGTATGACCTGCGTGTCATTGAAGAACGCCATGTAAATTACTTTACTTTATTGCTAAACGCGTTAGCCATAGAAGTAGAAGTAGTCATTGGCGTGACAACTTCATGAAGACACGATGATGGAGATCATGGTGTCATGCGGGTGACAAGATGATCATGGAGCCCCGAAGATGGAGATCAATGGAGCTATATGATATTGGCCATATCATGGCACTACTATATAATTGCATGTGATGTTTATTATGTTTATGCATCTTGTTTACTTAGAACGACGGTAGTAAATAAGATGATCCTTACAACAATTTCAAGAAGTGTTCTCCCTAACTGTGCACCATTGCTAAAGTTAAATGGTTTCAAGCACCACGTGATGATCGAGTGTGATAGATCCTTACGTTCACATACAACGGGTGTAAGACAGTTTTACACATGCAAAACACTTAGGGTTAACTTGACGATCCTAGCATGTACAGACATGGCCTCAGAACACGGAGACCGAAAGGTCAAACACAAGTCGTATGAAAGATACGATCAACATGAGAATGTTCAATGACGATGACTAGTCCGTCTCACGTGATCATCGGACACAGCCTAGTCGACTCGGATCGTGTAACACTTAGATGACTAGAGGGATGTCTAATCTGAGTGGGAGTTCATTAAAATAATTTGATTAGATGAACTTAATTATCATGAACTTAGTCTAAAACCTTTTGCAAATATGTCTTGTAGATCAAATGGCCAACGCTCATGTCAACATGAACTTCAACGCGTTCCTAGAGAAAACCAAGCTGAAAGATGATGGCAGCAACTATACGGACTGGGTCCGGAAACGAGATCATCCTCATAGCTGCCAGAAACAATATGTCCTAGAAGGACCGCTAGGTGATGCACCGTCCCGAGAACCAAGACATTATGAATGCTTGGCAGTCTCGTGCTGATGATTACTCCCTCGTTCAATGCGGCATGCTTTACAGCTTAGGACCGGGGCTTCAAAAGCGTTTTGAGCAACACGGAGC
Organism: Aegilops longissima; assembly: GCA_021605205.1. Taxonomy (NCBI): domain Eukaryota; kingdom Viridiplantae; phylum Streptophyta; class Magnoliopsida; order Poales; family Poaceae; genus Aegilops; species Aegilops longissima. The sequence goes on from CM038678.1 coordinate 622,555,550, forward strand.
ATATGAGATGTTCAAGGAGCTGAAACTAGTTTTTCAAGCTCATGCCCGGGTCGAGAGATATGAAGTCTCCGACAAGTTCTATAGTTGTAAGATGGAGGAAAACAGTTCTGTCAGTGAGCACATACTCAAAATGTCAGGTTGCACAACCGCCTGTCCCAGCTGGACATAAACCTCCCGGACGAGGCGGTCATTGACAGAATCCTTCAGTCGCTCCCACCAAGCTACAAGAGCTTTGTGATGAACTACAATATGCAGGGGATGGTGAAGACCATTCTCGAAGTATTCTCAATGCTGAAGTCAGCAGAGGTTGAAATCAAGAAAGAACATCAAGTGTTGATGGTCAATAAAACCACTAAGTTCAAAAAGGGCAAGGGAAAGAAGAACTTCAAGAAGGACGGCAAGGAGGTTGCCGCGCCCGTAAGCCGATTACGGGAAGAAGTCAAGAATGGACCCAAGCCTAAGGCTGAGTGCTTTTATTGCAAGGGAAGGGTCCTTTGAAGCGGAACTGCCCCAAATACTTAGCGGACAAGAAGGCCGGCAACACTAAAGGTATATTTGATATACATGTAATTGATGTGTACCTTACCATTACTCGTAGTAACTCCCGGTATTTGATACGGTGCCGTTGCTCATATTTGTAACTCACAGCAGAGCTGCGGAATAAGCGGAGATCTGGCGAAGGGCGAGGTGACGATCTTGGCGTCGGGAATGGTTCCAAGGTCGATGTGATCGCCGTCGGCACGCTACCTCTACATTTGCCTACGGGATTAGTTATAAACCTTAATAATTGTTATTTGGTGCCAAGTTTGAGCATGAACATTGTATCTGGATCTCGTTTGATACGAGATGGCTACTCATTTAAATCTGAGAATAATGGTTGTTCTATTTATATGAGAGATATGTTTTATGGTCATGCCCCTATGGTCAATGGTTTATTCTTAATGAATCTCGGCGTAATGTTACACATATTCATAGCGTGAATACCAAAAGATGTAAAGTTGATAACGATAGTCCTACATACTTGTGGCACTTGCCGCCTTGGTCACATTGGTGTCAAGCGCATGAAGAAGCTCCATGCTGATGGACTTTTGGAGTCTCTCGATTATGAATCATTTGACACATGCGAACCATGCCTCATGGGCAAGATGACCAAGACTCCGTTCTCGGAACAATGGGCGAGCAACCAACTTGTTGGAAATCATACATACCGATGTGTGCGGTCCAATGAGTGTTGAGGCTCATGGAGGATATCGTTATATTCTCACTCTCCGATGACTTGAGTAGATATGGGTATGTCTACTTGATGAAACACAAGTCTGAGACCTTTGAAAAGTTCAAGGAATTTCAGAATGAAGAAGAGAATCAACGTGACCAAAAGATAAAATTCTTACGATCGATGGTGGAGGAGAATATTTAAGTCACGAATTTGGTACACACTTAAGGAAATGTGGAATCGTTTCACAACTCACGCCGCTACTGGAACACCTCGGTAGTAACGGTGTGTCGAGCGTCGAATCGCACTCTATTGGATATGGTGCGATCTATGATGTCTCTTACTGATTTACCGCTATCATTTTGGGGATACGCTCTAGAGACAGCTACATTCACTTTAAATAGGGCACCGTCTAAATCCATTGAGACGACACCGTATCAATTATGGTTTGGGAAGAAACCTAAGCTGTCGTTTCTAAAAGTTTGGGGATGCGATGCTTATGTCAAGAAACTTCAACCTGAAAAGCTCGAACCCAAATCGGAAAAATGCGTCTTCATAGGATACCCTAAGGAAACCATTGGGTACACCTTCTACTTAAGATCCGAGGGCAAGATCTTTGTTGCCAAGAACGGATCCTTTACGGAAAAGAGTTTCTCTCGAAAGAAGTAAGTGGGAGGAAAGTAGAACTTCGATGAAGTACTACCTCTTGAACAGGATAGTAGTGCAGCTCGGAAAATGTTCTGTGATGCCTACACCAACCGAAGAGGAAATTAATGATCATGATCAAGGTACTTCGGATCAAGTTGCTCTTGAACTTCAGAGGTCCACTAGGACACGTTCCGCACTGCAGTGGTGCGGCAACCCTGTCACGGAAATAATGTTGTTAGACAACGGTGAACCTTGAACTATGAAGAAGCGATGGCGGGCCCAGATTCCAACAAATGGCTCGAAGCCATGCAATCCGAGATAGGATCCATGTATGAAAACAAAGTATGGACTTTGACAGACTTGCCCGATGATCGGCGGCGATAGAAAACAAATGGATCTTTAAGAAGAAGGCGGACGCGGATGGTAATGTCACCATCTATAAAGCTCGACTTGTCGCTAAAGGTTATCGGCAAGTTCAAGGGATTGAATACGATGAGACTTTCTCTCCGTGGCGAAGCTTAAGTCCGTCGAATCATGTTAGCAATTGCCGCATACTATGATTATGAGATATGGCAGATGGACGTCAAAACAGCATTCCTTAACGGTTATCTTAAGGAAGAGCTGTATATGATGCAGCCGGAAGGTTTTGTCGATCCTAAGAATGCTAACAAAGTATGCAAGCTCCAACGATCCATTTATGGGCTGGTGCAAGCATATCGGAGTTGGAACATTCGCTTTGATGAGATGATCAAAGCGTTTGGGTTTATGCAGACTTATGGAGAAGCCTGCGTTTACAAGAAAGTGAGTGGGAGCTCTGTAGCATTTCTCATATTATATGTAGATGACATACTTTTGATGGGAAATGATATAGAACTCTTGGACAACATTAAGGCCTACTTGAATAAAAGTTTTTCAATGAAGGACCTTGGAGAAGCTGCTTATATATTAGGCATCAAGATCTATAGAGATAGATCGAGACGCCTCATAGGTCTTTCACAAAGCACATACCTTGATAAGATTTTGAAAAAGTTCAAAATGGATCAGTCCAAGAAAGGGTTCTTGCCTGTACTGCAAGGTGTAAGATTGAGCTCGGCTCAATGCCCGACCACGACAAAAGATAAAGAAGAGATGAGCGTCATCCCTATGCCTTAGCCATAGGATCTATTATGTATGCCATCTTGTGTACTGGACCTGATGTAAACCTTGCCGTAAGTTTGGTAGGAAGGTACCAAAGTAATCCCGCAAGGAACCTTTGGACAGCGGTCAAGAATATCCTGAAGTACCGAAAAGGACAAAGGACATGTTTCTCATTTATGGAGGTGACGAAGAGCTCGTCAGTAAAGGGTTACGTCGGCGCTTAGCTTCGACACGATCCGATGACTCTAAGTCACAAACCGGATCGTGTATATGTTGAATGGTGGAGCGAAGCTGGTGCAGCTGCAAGCGAAGCGTCGTGGCGGGATCTACATGTGAAGCGGAGTACATGGCAGCCTCGGAGGCAGCGCATGAAGCAATTTGGGTGAAGGAGTTCATCACCGACCTAGGAGTCATACCCAATGCGTCGGGGCCGATCAAACTCTTCGTGACAACTTTGGAGCTATTGCACTTGCCAAGGAGCCAGGTTTCACAAGAAGACCAGGCACATCAAGCGTCGCTTCAATTCCATCCGTGAAAATGTTCAAGATGGAGACATAGAAATTTGCAAAGTGCATACGGATCTGAATGTCGCAGATCCGTTGACTAAACCTCTTCATGGGCAAAACATGATCAACACCGAACTCTATGGGTGTTCGATTCATCACAATGTAACTAGATTATTGACTCTAGTGCAAGTGGGAGACTGTTGGAAATATGCCCTAGAGGCAATAATAAAAGGATTATTATTATATTTCCTTGTTCATGATAATTGTCTTTTATTCATGCTATAATTGTATTATCCGGAAATCGTAATACGTGTGAATAAATAGACCACAAAATGTCCCTAGTGAGCCTCTAGTTGACTAGCTCGTTGGTCAACAGATAGTCATGGTTTCGACTATGGACATTGGATGTCATTGACAACGGGATCACATCATTAGGAGAATGATGTGATGGACAAGACCCAATCCTAAGCATAGCACAAGATCGTGTAGTTCGTTTTGCTAGAGCTTTTCCAATGTCAAGTATCTATTCCTTAGACCATGAGATCGTGTAACTCCCGGATACCGTCTGAGTGCTTTGGGTGTACCAAAGCGTCTGGCGTGAATGGGTGACTATAAAGGTGCACTACGGTATCTCCAAAAGTGTCATTGGGTTGACACGGATCGAGGCTGGGATTTGTCACTCCGTGTTACGGAGAGGTATCCTGGGCCCACTCGGTAGTGCATCATCATAATGAGCTCAAAGTGACCAAGTGTGCGGTCACGGGATCATGCATTACTGATGCGAGTAAAGTGACTTGCGTAACGAGATTGAGCGAGGTATTGGGATACCGACGATCGAATCTCGGGCAAGTAACGTACCGATTGACAAAGGGAATTGTATACGGGATTGTTTGAATCCTCGACATCGTGGTTCATCCGATGAGATCATCGAGGAGCATGTAGGAGCCAACATGGGTATCCAGATCCGCTGTTGGTTATTGCCCGAGAGCCATCTCGGTCATGTCTCGTGTCTCCGAACCCGTAGGGTCTACACATAAGGTTCGGTGGCGCTAGGGTTGTATGAATATGAGTATGCAGTATACGAATGTTGTTGAGTCCGGATGAGATCCCGGACGTCACGAGGAGTTTCAGAATGGTCCGGAGGTAAATAATTATATATAGGAAGTGGTATTTGACCATCGGGAAAGTTTGAGGTCACCCTGATTGTGTGGGACCACGGAAGGGTCGAGGGTCCACCGGTGGGGCCACCCATCCGGAGGGCCCCATGGGCTGAAGTGGGGAGGAACCAGCCCATAGTGGGCTGGTGCGCCCCTGGCCCACCCTGCGCCTAGGGTTAAAACCCTAGGGGGGGCGCCACTGCCTTGGGGGCACTCCTCCCCCTTGGCCGCCGCCCCTTGGGAGATGGGATCCCCAGGGCGGTGCCCCAGGGGCCTATATAAAGGGAGGGAGGGGCAGCCGCACTTTCTGAGTTCCGCGCGCCTCCCTCCCCTGCACACCTCGTTCTCCTCCGCAGCAGCTTGGCGAAGCCTGCGGAGTTCTGCTGCATCCACCACCACCACGTCGTCTGCTGGATCATCATCAACCTCTCCTTCCCCTTGCTGGATCAAGAAGGAGGAGATGTCTCCGTCCGTCACGTGTGTTGAACGCGGAGGTGCCGTCCGTTCGGCGCTAGGATCTCCGGTGATAGGATCACGGCGAGAACGACTACTTCATCCCCGTTCTTTTGAACGCTTCCGCTCGCGATCTACAAAGTGGTATGTAGATGCAAACTCACTCCCTTGACTCGTTGCTAGATGAACTCCTAGATAGATCTTGGTGAAACCGTAGAAAAAATTTTAATTTTCTGCAACGTTCCCCAACACGTCGGGCGTCCACGCCCGATAACCGCACGCCCGCACACCCGGTTGGCCCTTTGGGCCACTTACACGTGGGGCCCAGCCCCTAAAAAAAATTGTGTAAAAAACAGTAATTAATTAATTAATTAATTAGTAATTAATCAATTTAAGTAATCCTGTCAATTAACCTAACCTAATTAGTCTGATTAGTTAGCTAATTAACTGTTAATTAATTAAGCAGTCAATGACAATTGGGCCCCACTGTCTAGTTTGACTCAGTCAACCTGCTGACCCTGCTGTTGTCATGATGACGTCATGCTGATGCAATAACCCCATTTTAGAATTAATAATAATTTCAGAATATTGTTAAAACTTTAATAATTAATAGAAATTAAACCGTATCTCAGATCGAAAAAGTTTGTAGATGGAAGTTGCTCAGAACGACGGGACGAATCCGGATACGCGGTCCGTTCGTCTGCCACACGTCTCTAGCATAGCAAACTTGCAAACTTTCCCCTCCGGTTCATCTGTCTGACAGACGTCCGGAACCGGGGAAAATTTCCCGGATGTTTTCCCCCTTCGCCAGTAACACCTAGCACCACGTTCGAACACCTCTAGCCCAGCTTGTTGTCTTGTTATACATATGTTTGCGTGTATTGACTGTTCCTTCCCCCTCTTCTCTCCGGTAGACCCCGAGACCGCTGCTGATGCCCCTGTGATCGACTACATCGATGATGACCCTCCTTCTTGTTTGAGCAACCAGGCAAGCCCCTCTTTGATCATCCCGATATCGCCCATTCCATTCTCTCATGCCTGCATTAGATTTTGCTACTGTTATTGTTTGCTCCTATTCTGCTGCATAGCCTGTTTATTGTAACCTGCTATTGTTACATACCTGCTTATCCTAAACTGCTTAGTATAGGTTGGTTAGTGACCCATCAATGACCCCCACCTTGTCCTTGTTGCCCCTGCTTCATCATTGAAGACCCGATCAACGGGATCGAAGACCAGGCCCCGGCACCACACATCACTTTCCCCTTAGTTGTTCGACACTACTGGGTTACTATCGAGTACCGAGGGTGAGACCTCTTCAGCACTTCTGGTGTTAACCCTATAGTGTAGTCATTCGGTTGTGGTCCTCGAGGGTGATTTCCTCTTTAACCACTTCTGATACGACTCTGTCGTGCAACCCCTCAAGTGTGGACCTCGAGGGTGAATCCTCTTACGTACACCTTGATGATTACATCGAGTGGAATTCACCGGGGGTGATTCCTCGGGCTTTCCCCTTGATGTTTAGACACACAGTTACTATGATTACTATGACTTTACACTGAGCCATGTTACTAAAGACGGGTCGACCCTGAAGGGTGCCCGCGCGAGCTTAATTGCGAGTGATGTGGAGTCGGGTTGACCTGGAGGGTGCCCGCGAGATAATTACGAGGCGTGGCCGGGCATTCCTAGCCCTTGCCGCAAGTCCTCGAGGCGGGCAACGGGTCACATCTTCGTGAGTCTCGCTTGTTACCGCGCGTTCCTAACCCACTACGATTTGGATATTTGATCCAAGGGGCCTCTGGCCTGATAGCACTAACCATCACGTGGGCATAGTATGGGCGTTCTGCGTCGTATACATCAGCCGAAGCTTAATAGACGTCAGCGACTGAGCGGCGCGCGCCGGGTTGGACTGCGTAAGCGCCTGCCTTGTTGAAGGAGGTAGCTAGGTCTGCTCACCGGCCGCCCACGCAACATGCAGGAGTTCCCGGGGAGATGGCCCATGACCCCTGGGGGCATAGGTTTAGTCCGGCGTGCTGGCCTCTCTATTAAGCCTAGGTCGGGTTGCGGCGTATTGTTTGGCGAGGCGGTCATGACCAGAAAGTGTGTCCGGCGGAGTTAAGCGGCGTGGTGGGTAAGTTGGTGCACCCCTGCAGGGAAGAAAACATCTATCGATAGCCTGTCCTACGGTAACGGACACTTGGAGTTGTATCCCGATCGATGCAACTAGAACTGGATACTTGTGATGAGAATTGGATGGTGATGAGTAATGGATTGTGATGATAACTGGATAGTATGGCTCTGGGATTTCTTTCTCGCAGGGAGTCGAGAAAGGATCTTCGGCCGAAGTTGATAACACCACTGCTACTTTACTTTATGCTACTCTACTCCCTCCGGTTGCTGCAAGATGGTGGTTTCCGGAAGATGCTAGTCTTCGATAGGACTAGGCCTTCTCTCTATTCTGGCATTTCTGCAGCCCAGTCCACATATACAGCCTTCCTTTGATAATGTTGCATATGTAGTGTAGATCCTTGCTTGCGAGTACTTTGGATGAGTACTCACGGTTGCTTTGCTTCCCCTTTCCCCCTTTCTTCTTCTTTCCGGTTGATGCAACCAGATGTCGGAGCCCAGGAGCCAGATGCCACCGCCGATGCTTACTACTACATGGAGGCCGCAGACGACCAGGAGTAGTTAGGAGGCTCCCAGGAAGGAGGCCTTGCCTTTTTGATCGTAGATGCTTTTGTGCTGGCCTTCTTAAGGCAAACTTGTCTAACTTATGTCTGTACTCAGATATTGTTGCTTCCGCTGACTCTTGTGTTTTCGAGCTTATGTATTCGAGCCCTCGAGGCCCATGGCTTGTAATATAAAGCTTGTATTATTTTAATTTGTGTCTAGAGTTGTGTTGTGATATCTTCCCGTGAGTCCTTGATCTTGATCGTACACATTTGCGTGCATGATTAGTGTACGATTGAATCGATGCCGTCACAATCAACAGGCCCTACGTCGCTATCACAGCCGCAGGGTTCATGCCCGGTGTTTTGCGAAAGGTGACCTTGTCCTTAGGCGCGTTCAGTCTGCCAAGGGTTCAAACAAGTTGACACCGAAGTGGGAAGGCCCTTATCAGGTAGTTCGAGTCACCAAACCTTGGCGCAGTCCGTCTGGAGACCGAAGATGGCATTCAATTGCAAAACTCATGGAATATTGAGAATCTCCACAAGTTCTACCTGTAAGGCGCGGCTGTCGGGCCTTGCCCGACAGCCACCCTTTTGTACAAACCTTGCCTCAGTTGAATGTAACCCCTTGTACAAAGCCAGGCGCAGACCCTGAGCAACAGAGAAATAAATGAAGAGCTGGGGGGCCCCGACAAGTTGCATGCATGCATAAGCATTTCATGAGTATTGCATATGCATATAGATAAGATTGCATCTGGCATCATTTCCATCTGCATAAAACTGCAGGTTCCTACCGAGAACTTGGCCTCCAAGGGAAGTTGGAAAGATGAACCAACACTGTGATCTCCAACAAGCCAAATAGATAAGTTCTATCTCTTGTCCATGCGTGCTCTATAAGCGAAAACTTGTGCATAACAAAACCTCGCCGCTTTTTGAAACTTAGGTGCTCCCATCCCTTGACTCGAATGTTGCTTTGGTCAGGGTGGTCGAGTGGCCTTTGAATGAAAAAAGATTGGCAGGGGCTGGTCCCTCATCACAATTTGTGCCCGGTAGGCTTAGTTCCCCGGCAACAAAATAGAGGGTACCGGCAGGATAGCCTACCGGGGGAAATTCGTTTATTAAAAATATAGAGGCATTCCACCTCTGCATGGACATATACATGCATGAATCCCCGACAAGGTTCATCTTTTTCATTAATATGTTGATTATACAAGTACAGACCTCACAGGACACGGACATGGATTCAAGAGATTACATTATTTGAACTAAAATTTGGCAAGTGCCTACAGATTTAAGATTAAAAAAAATATAAGTGCCCCGTGATGCCTTTGTCATTGTCCATCTCCTTCAGGAAGGGACCAAGGAGGCAGGAGGCGGACGCGGCTGGGATTCAGCGCCTCCCCAGGATCAGGATGGCGCCGCTTCCCAGCTAGGAAGAAGAAACCGGAGGGCAGGCGCGGATGGTGACGCTGCCAGAGGCCCAGATAGGAGAGACGGAGTCACCGGCAAACACGACTCGTCGAAACTGTCGTCCCCATTCCTGACGCGTCGTGGGTTGCCATCGCCTTCCATATCACTGCCATCTGAAGACCCCAATGCGACAGCCGCATCGGGCACCATGCTCTCCGGGTAATCCCACAAAGAGCATGGTCTTCCCCAACGGCCCTGGCATCAGAAACCACCGCACGTCTAGGAGACGTGTATGGGAGCACAGAGCCCTCCTGCACGACAAGAGGGCGGCGCCCAGGGGGGTCAGGTTCGCCTCTGCTGATGGCGAGCCCATTCCACGACCCCTCCCCGGCACCGCCAGAGAAGGAGGGATGGGACACGACCGACAACCACGCCCCGCGCCCATTATGGGCCTCAGCATGATGTCGTTTGTTTCGCCTCTCACTAGAATTGAAGTTGCGGGCGACCCGGTGACGAGTGCACCAGAGTCGCCACTCCCGGTGCTATCTCCGCGCCGCCCGAGCGCCCCCCTGGGGTCCATGCAAAGCTCTAAGCTAGGGCCTGGCCCCGGGTTCTCCTTCTCAGCATGACCAGTAGAAAGCAGAAGATGGGGGAGAAGGGATGTGAGGATGAGTGCCTCCGCCCTTCCCCCACCCCTCCTTTTATAGGCAGGTCAGGGAAGAGAGTTGATCCCTCAACGGGTGACCGCCGCCATCCTCCACCAATTCAAGAAGACCGGGCCCCCGCCTTGATGCTCTCCCACACCATGCGCCTCCATTACCTACCCCGCAGGATGCATGCAGCATATGTGGCTGAGGATAAGGGCATGGTGGGAAGAGTGAATTGGCAGTTACTTCCCCATGTGTTAAAGTCATTCACTGGCCATTACAAGAGTGGCCCCACCATGATTTTCTTTACACGACTGGCGGGAAAACAAGAAACTGGCCCAGACACAAAATTAATGAAGAAGCAAAGAAGATCTCAAGTGGCCAGCCACTTCCACACCCCTGCCTGTGCACTTATTAGGGCCCACCCCAACGATGCCCGGTAGCGCGTTCGAGGCAGGCCCGGGGGCTTCTGTCGGTGCAACAAACCCTGGGTCAGTTGCCCATACTGTGCATAGGCACGAGAACAAGATTACAACACCAAGATCAGATTGGAGCATGATAACCCACAAGTATAGGGGATCGCAACAGTTTTCGAGGGTAGAGTATTCAACCCAAATTTATAGATTCGACACAAGGGGAGCCAAAGAATATTTGAAGGTATTAGAAGCTGAGTTGTCAATCCATCCACACCTGGAGATTAATTACCTACAGCAAGTAATCAGTCGCAAAGTAGTTTGATAGTTTTGATAATCGTAATAAAGAGTAACGGTAATAAAGAATAAAGATGATAGCGATAATTTTGTAGCAAGTGTAATGTTGATGATAGCAGTAGTAACTTAGCAGAAACAATATAAAATAAATTCGTAGGCATTGGATCGGTGACTTGTTGGATGATATTCATCATGTGACAGTTATAACCTAGGGCGATACGACACTAGCTCCAGTTCATCGATATAATGTAGGCATGTATTCCGTAAATAGCCATATGTGCTTTATTAAAAGAACTTGCATGAAATCTTTTGTCCTACCCTCCCCTGGCAGCGGGGTCCACATTGAAACTAAGGGATATTAAGGCCTCCTTTTAATAGAGAACCGGAACAAAGCATTAACACATAGTGAATACATGAACTCCTCAAACTACGGTCATCACCGGGAGTGGGCCCGGTTGTTGTCACTCCGGGGTTGTCGGATCATAACACGTAGTAGGTGACTATAACTTGCAAGATCGGATCTAAAACATGGGTATAAATATGATAACATAAACGGTTCAGATCTGAGTTCATGGCACCCGGGCCCAAAGTGACAAGCATTAAGCATAGCAAAGTCATAGCAACATCAATCTAGGAACATAGTGGATACTAGGGATCAAGACCTAACAAAACTAACTCAATTACATGATGAATCTCATCCAACTCCTCACCGACCAGCGAGCCTACGAAGGAATTACTCACTCCCGGTGGTGAGCATCATGGAATTGGCAATGGAGAAGGGTTGATGATGACGAAGAACAAAGATCCCCCTCTCGGGGGCCCCAAACTCACTCCAGATCTTCCCTCCCGAAGAACAGGGCTTGGCGGCGGCTCCGTCTCATGGAACGTGATAATTCTTTATCCTCGATTTTTTTCTCTGAAAATAGGATTTCATAGCATTGGAATTAGGGTCTGCGGGGCCACCAGGTGGGGACAACCCACCTGGGCGCGCCAGGAGAGGGGGCGTGCCCTGGTGGGTTGTGCCCACCCAGGTGCCCCTCTCCGGCAGGTCTTGGCTCCAGAAATTCATATTATTGATATAAAAAATCCTTGCAAAGTTTCATTCCATTTTGAGAACTTTTATTTCTGCACAAAAACAACACCATGGTAATTCTGCTGAAAATAGCGTCAGTCCGGGGTTAGTTTCATTCAAATCATGCAAATTAGAGTCCAAAACAAGAGGAAAAGCGTTAGGAAAAGTAGATACGTTGGAGACGTATCAACTCCCCCAAGCTTAAACCTTTGCTTTTGTCCTCAAGCAATTCAGTTGATAAACTGAAAGTGAAAAAGGAAAACTTTTACGAACTCTTTTGCTCTTGTTTGCATAAATAAGCTTAAACAACACCCAGGTTTTCAGCGAACATTATAACTAACCATGCTGGCAATAACTCTTAAATATTATAATGATTCATATCAATGACATAATCAGCTAGCGAGCAATAATAAGATATCTCAAACAGCAACATGTTGTCAAAACAATCATGATATAATATGACAATAGTGGTATCTCGCTATCCCTTTCTGAGACCGCAAAACATAAATGCAGAGCGCCTCCAAAGTTCAAGCAGCGACTAAACATTGTAATTCATGGTAGAAAAGATCGAGTCATGATGCACCCAACATTAGCTACACACAATGCATAAATCATGACAACTGTGCTCTCTCAGTTTCTAGCGCTTGTTTAAGAAGGTGGTGACACAACATAAAAGTAAATAGATAGTCCCTTTGCAGAGGGAAGCAGTGATTTGCAGAGGTGCCAGAGCTCAATTTTTAAAACAGAGATAAATGATATTTTGGGGCATGCACCCTTCTCATTTACTTCATGACCATCAATTATTAATATCTTCCATGCTAAGCACGCTAGTGGCGGTTCCCAAGCGATAAAAGTAAAGGTTTACTCCCCCTCCACCAACAATCACATTCCACGGCTTGTCCGAAACAACGGGTGCTGACCAAACCAACAATAGTCCCAGGGGAGTTTTGTTTAGTTATTTGCATTTTTGAGTTCGGGACTGGGAATCCCTATTATCGCTATTTTCTCGTGCGATGGCGAGTGAATAAACACTCGACATGAGAATAACCCGCTTAGCATGGAAGATACCGACCACCTCCTGTCGTTCCATGAACCATACAGGCACACAAAAAGGATAAGTTTTAGAAGTTTTTAGAGGTGACACATGCAAATTTACTTAGGACAGCAGGATAATACCGTATGTAGGTAGGTATGGTGGACTCATCTGGAATAACTTTGGGTTCAAGGTTTTTGATGTACAAGCAGAGTTCCCACTTAGTGCAGGCGAAGGCTAGCAATTATATTGAGAAGCGGCCAGCTAGAGAGCAACAACGATCATAACCATGCATTATGCATAAGTAACATTGGACTCTAGCATGAGTAGGATATGAACACCATGAACATAAATATCATAGAGGCTATGTTGGTTTTGATTCAACTACATGCATGACCATGTGCCAAGTCAAGCCACTCGAACGTTCAGAGGAGGATACCATATCATCATACTACATCAGAATCATTTTAACACTATGTTGATACCCAAAATAAATCTTTAGCAACTCCCAGCTACTTATGCATGGCATGAGAAACTATAATCTCTAATTGTCATTGCAAACATGTTTAATCATAATGGGTTGAATCATGGATACTAGGTTAAACATATTTACACAAACAGAACAAGTAGAGTTCATAGCAGTTTCTCTCTGCCATGGCCAGTTCATCGAATAGCGTCATTATTGCCTTTCAATTGCACGACCGAACGATATGAAAATAATGATAGTGCAAGAGTTCCGTGGACTAAGCTGGAATCTGCAAATATTTTATTCAACAGGAGAAGACAAGGTAAAATGGGCTCTTTATTAGTTCAACAATTATTCATATGAGAGCCACTCAACATTTTCATCGTGGTCTTCTCCTCAGTACAAGTCGAATAAAAAGAAAATAAATTTAGAGAAACACACTTAAATATTTTTGGAGTTTTTGGTTTTCTTGAACAAGGAAATAAAAAGGGAAAAGCAAAAAAAAAAGAAAAACTGTTTACACGGGAAAGCTCCCAACAAGCAAAAGAAGAACAAGGAAATCTTTTTGGATCTTCTTTTTAGTGCTACTACTAAGCATGCAAAGGAAGTAAATTACTACAACTAATTTTTTTCTGGTTTTTCTAAAGTTTTTGAAACACACAAGAAGTAAGCAAGCAAATAAATCTAAGCATGGATGATACAATGAAAAAGTGTGAACACCGACAAATGAAATGATATGTAGACATGAATGTAATGTTGGTGAGAAACACGTACTCCCCCAAGCTTAGGATTTTGGCCTAAGTTGGTAATCAATCGGTAGCCTGGAGGGTAGTAGTCGGCGTGGTAGCTCATGGAGGCTCTTGGTGCGGACGCCTCGGCCTGCCATGCTGCCTCTACTACTGCGTTGTAAGCTCGGGCCTCTCTCTCAAGAAGAAAATATCTTCCTTTGCTGTGATAGTCAAAAAGAGCAGGCGCAGGCAAATATGTGTGCACAATAGATTTTTGGTTAAATAATAGATTATAAGTGAAGTTATCAACCTTTCCCTTGAGACTCTTATGTTCTTTTAAAGTGTAAAAATCTAAATGCTGCGTGGGTAGGATAGGGTCAAAGGGAAAAGGTGAAACACCCAGCCCTCGTGCTAAACGTGTAGCATAAATTCCACCATAGAACCAGCCACTGTTAGCGTTATGCTGAAGTCTACGTGCAACAGTAGCTCCAAGGTTATAGTCTCCTTCACCAGTGAGAGCGGTGCGTATGAGGCTCAAGTCTGGAGCACAAAGCGTACTACAGTCCTGCTTGCCTACTATACATTTCCCGTTGAATAATGCAAAGTAATGAGTCGTGGGAAAATGAATGCTCTTTATTCTACCTTATGTCACTCCCCTCCTTTCACCATAACAGGGACTAGTCAAAATGTTTCAAACTTAGTCTTTGGTGGTTCGTCAAGCGAACCCCAAAATGGAAGCTTGAAGTGATGAGAAAAATTCTCTAGTAAGATGGTAAATGGCCTATCACAAAGCATAAATGACACCCTAGACTAACGGGGAAAGAATTTAAACTCTTTGACAAATGATTCAGTGAGAAATTGGCATTGTTCACACTTATCTGAAAGGTAGGGACCGTGACCGGCATTGTGAACATATTGCTCAAAATCCTCCTTAATGCCCACACGCATCATATATTCATCGCAAGGCCATAAGCATGTTTTGGTGGTGGCATCTCGTGTAGAGCTTTCACTTGGTTCAACATAAGATCGGGGAGCAGACTGTCACTAGAGGATGCCCCTGAGGATCGTCTCCTTGAAGAACTCCTTCCAAATAGGTTCATCATGTCGAAATACAATTTTCAGAAAATAAAAATTTTGGGGTGACAAAAATTTATCAACAAAACTTTATAAAATTGATAGCAACTACTCATAGGGATACATAGAGGCCATAGCAAGCATTCAAACAACTTAGAACACTAAGAATTCAACATGCAAGCTCATCTACAGCAGCACCAAGAGTAGCTAATTATTCAAAATATAAACCACTAAAACAAAAACTAATTGTACAAACGGTGGAGTCACATACCAAGCAACAATCCCCCGAAACAGTTTCGCAAATGATGCTTTGAGCAAAGAGACAAGCATTAAGCATGGGTATAAATATGATAACTTAAACGGTTCAGATCTGAGTTCATGGCACCCGGGCCCAAAGTGACAAGCATTAAGCATAGCAAAGTCATAGCAACATCTATCTAGGAACATAGTGGATACTAGGGATCAAGCCCTAACAAAACTAACTCAATTACATGATGAATCTCATCCAACTCCTCACCGACCAGCGAGCCTACGAAGGAATTACTCACTCCCGGTGGTGAGCATCATGGAATTGGCGATGGAGAAGGGTTGGTGATGACGAAGAATGAAGATCCACCTCTCGGGGGCCCCAAACGCACTCCAGATCTTCCCTCCCAAAGAACAGGGCTTGGCGGCGGCTCCGTCTCATGGAACGTGATAATTCTTTATCCCCGATTTTTTCTCTGAAAATAGGATTTTATAGCATTGGAATCAGGGTCCGCGGGGCCACCAGGTGGGGACAACCCACTGGCGCGCAGAGAGAGGGCGCGCCTGGTGGGTTGTGCCCACCCAGGTGCCCCTCTCCGGCAGGTCTTGGCTCCAGAAATTCATATTATTGATATAAAAAATCCTTGCAAAGTTCCGTTCCATTCTGAGAACTTTTATTTCTGCACAAAAACAACACCATGGTAGTTCTGCTAAAAATAGCGTCAGTCCGGGGTTAGTTTCATTCAAATCATGCAAATTAGAGTCCAAAACAAGAGGAAAAGCGTTAGGAAAAGTAGATACGTTGGAGACGTATCAACTCCCCCAAGCTTAAACCTTTGCTTTTGTCCTCAAGCAATTCAGTTGATAAACTGAAAGTGAAAAAGGAAAACTTTTACGAACTCTTTTGCTCTTGTTTGCATAAATAAGCTTAAACAACACCCAGGTTTTTAGCCAACATTATAACTAACCATGCTGGCAATAACTCTTAAAGATTATAATGACTCATATCAACGACATAATCAGCTAGCGAGCAATAATAAGATATCTCAAACAACAACATGTTGTCAAAACAATCATGATATAATATGACAATAGTGGTATCTTGCTATCCCTTTCTGAGACCGCAAAACATAAATGCAGAGCGCCTCCAAAGTTCAAGCAGCGACTAAACATTGTAATTCATGGTAGAAAAGATCGAGTCATGATGCACCCAACATTAGCTACACACAATGCATAAATCATGACAATTGTGCTCTCTCAGTTTCTAGCGCTTGTTTAAGAAGGTGGTGACACAACATAAAAGTAAATAGATAGTCCCTTTGCGAGGGAAGCGGTGATTTGCAGAGGTGCCGAGCTCAATTTTTAAAACAGAGATAAATGATATTTTGGGGCATGCACCCTTCTCATTTACTTCATGACCATCAGTTATTAATATCTTCCATGCTAAGCACGCTAGTAGCGGTTCCCAAGCGATAAAAGTAAAGGTTTACTCCCCCTCCACCAACAATCACATTCCACGGCTTGTCAGAAACAACGGGTGCTGACCAAACCAACAACAGTCCCAGGGGAGTTTTGTTTAGTTATTTGCATTTTTGAGTTCGGGACTGGGAATCCCTATTATCTCTATTTTCTCGTGCGATGGCGAGTGAATAAACACTCGACATGAGAATAACCCGCTTAGCATGGAAGATACCGACCACCTCCTGTCGTTCCATGAACGATACAGGCACACAAAAAGGATAATTTTTAGAAGTTTTTAGAGGTGACACATGCAAATTTACTTAGGACAGCAGGATAATACCGTATGTAGGTAGGTATGGTGGACTCATCTGGAATAACTTTGGGTTCAAGGTTTTTGGTGTACAAGCAGAGTTCCCACTTAGTGCAGGCGAAGGCTAGCAATTATATTGAGAAGCGGCCAGCTAGAGAGCAACAACGATCATAACCATGCATTATGCATAAGTAACATTGGACTCTAGCATGAGTAGGATATGAACACCATGAACATAAATATCATAGAGGCTATGTTGGTTTTGATTCAACTACATGCATGACCATGTGCCAAGTCAAGCCACTCGAACGTTCAGAGGAGGATACCATATCATCATACTACATCAGAATCATTTTAACACTATGTTGATACCCAAAATAAATCTTTAGCAACTCCCAGCTACTTATGCATGGCATGAGAAACTATAATCTCTAATTGTCATTGCAAACATGTTTAATCATAATGGGTTGAATCATGGATACTAGGTTAAACATATTTACACAAACAGAACAAGTAGAGTTCATACCAGTTTCTCTCTGCCACGACCAGTTCATCGAATATCGTCATTATTGCCTTTCAATTGCACGACCGAACGATATGAAAATAATGATAGTGCAAGAGTTCCATGGACTAAGATGGAATCTGCAAATTTTTTATTCAACAGGAGAAGACAAGGTAAAATGGGCTCTTTATTAGTTCAACAATTATTCATATGAGAGCCACTCAACATTTTCATCGTGGTCTTCTCCTCGTTACAAGTCGAATAAAAAGAAAAGAAATTTAGAGAAACACACTGAAATATTTTTGGAGTTTTTGGTTTTCTTGAACAAGGAAACAAAAAGGGAAAAGCAAAAAAAAAGAAAAACTATTTACACGGGAAAGCTCCCAACAAGCAAAAGAAGAACAAGTAAATCTTTTTGGATTTTCTTTTTAGTGCTACTACTAAGCATGCAAAGGAAGTAAATTACTACAACTAATTTTTTTCTGGTTTTTCTAAAGTTTTTCAAACACACAAGAAGAAAGCAAGAAAATAAATCTAAGCATGGATGATACAATGAAAAAGTGTGAACACCGACAAATGAAATGATATGTAGACATGAATGTAATGTTGGTGAGAAACACGTACTCCCCCAAGCTTAGGCTTTTGGCCTAAGTTGGTAATCAATCGGTAGCCTGGAGGGTAGTAGTCGGCGTGGTAGCTCATGGAGGCTCTTGGTGCGGACGCCTCGGCCTGCCGTGCCGCCTCTACTGCTGCGTTGTAAGCTCGGGCATCTCTCTCAAGAAGAAAATATCTTCCTTTGCTGTGATAGTCAAAAAGAGCAGGCGCAGGCAAATATGTGTGCACAACAGATTTTTGGTTAAATAACAGATTATAAGTGAAGTTATCAACCTTTCCCTTGAGACTCTTATGTTCTTTTAAAGTGTAAAAATCTAAATGCTGCGTGTGTAGGATAGGGTCAAAGGGCAAAGGTGAAACACCCAGCCCTCGTGCTAAACGTGTGGCATAAATTCCACCATAGAACCAGCCATTGTTAGCGTTATGCTGAAGTCTACGTGCAACAATAGCTCCAAGGTTATAGTCTCCTTCACCAGTGAGAGCGGTGCGTATGAGGCTCAAGTCTGGAGCACAAAGCATACTACAGTCCTGCTTGCCTACTATACATTTACCGTTGAATAATGCAAAGTAATGAGTCGTGGGAAAATGAATGCTCTTTATTCTACCTTGTGTCACTCCCCTCCTTTCACCATAACAGAGACTAGTCAAAATGTTTCAAACTCAGTCTTTGGTGGTTCGTCAAGCGAACCCCAAAATGGAAGCTTGTAGTGATGAGAAAAATTATCTAGTGAGATGGTAAATGGCCTATCACAAAGCATAAATGAAACCCTAGACTAACGGGGAAAGAATTTAAACTCTTTGACAAATGATTCAGTGAGAAGTTGGCGTTGTTCACACTTATCTGAAAGGTAGGGACTGAGACCGGCATTGTGAACATATTGCTCAAAATCCTCCTTAATGCCCACACGCATCATATATTCATCGCAAGGCCATAAGCATGTTTTGGTGGTGGCATCTCGTGTAGAGCTTTCACTTGGTTCAACATAAGATCGGGGAGCAGAACTGTCACTAGAGGATGCCCTTGAGGATCGTCTCCTCGAAGAACTCCTTCCAAATAGGTTCATCATGTCCGCATACAATTTTCTGAAAATAAAAATTTTGGGGTGACAAAAATTTATCAACAAAACTTTATAAAATTGATAGCAACTACTCATAGGGATACATAGAGGCCATAGCAAGCATTCAAACAACTTAGAACACTAAGAATTCAACATGCAAGCTCATCTACAACAACACCAAGAGTAGCTAATTATTCAAAATATAAACCACTAAAACAAAAACTAATTGTACAAACGGTGTAGTCACATACCAAGCAACAATCCCCCGAAACAGTTTCAGAAACGGTGCTTTGAGCAAAGAGATCGAAATCCGTGGGTTTGAGAACAAGAACACGAGAGAGAGCAATGGGGATTTTTTTCTGGAGGTAAGTGATGATGTGGGATGAAGAGGTATGTGAGGGGGCCCACATGGGGACCACAACCCACCAGGGCGCGCCTGGGGGTCCTGGCGCGCCCAGGTGGGTTGTGCCCACCTGGTGCACCTCCCTCTGATATTATTTGCACCAGAAATTCAAAAATATTCAGAAAAAAATCGTATTAAGTTTTCAGGGCATTCTGAGAACTTTTATTTTTGGGTCATATTTTTATTGCACTGTAAATTCAGAAAACAGACAAAACATGGCATTTTATTTTATTTAACTAGTAAAAACTGAGAATGAAAAGTAGTGGTTACTAATTTCGGCAACTTCATACCGTTAAAAAATGATTCATTAATAAGGTTGATCAGGTCTTATTAACAACCACTTTCGATTATGATGAAACCGAAGAACTTTCGTAAATCACTAAGTTACCTCAATGGGGATATGAATGTCCCCAACAATGAGCATTTCATATTTCTTTTTGACAGTAGGTAGATGTATTTGAAAACTTCCAATAGTGATCGTCGAAGATTTTTCAATAACATTAATACCATTCACTTGGAATTGTTTCTTTGGAAAGTGCACCGTATGCTCATTACCATTGATATGAAAAGTGATCTTGCTTTTATTGCAATCAATAACAGCCCCTGCAGTATTCAAGAAGGGTCTACCAAGGATAATTGACATGTTGTCGTCCTCGGGCATCTCAAGCATAACAAAGTCAGTCAAAATAGTAACATTAGCAACACCAACGGGCACATCCTCACAAATACCGATAGGTATGGCGGTTGATTTGTCAGCCATGTGCAAAGATATTTTAGTAGGTGTGAGTTTATTCAAATCAATTCTTTTATATAAAGAAAAAGGCATAACACTAACACCAACTCCTAAATCACACAAAGCAGTTTTCACATAACTCTTTTTGATGGAGCAAGGTATAGTTGTTATTCCCGGATCTCCAAATTTTTTAGGTACTCCATCTTTAAAAGTATAATTAGCAAGCATAGTGGAGATTTCAGCTTCCGGTATTTTTCTCTTATTTGTGATGATGTCTTTCATATACTTTGCATAAGGAGGCATTTTAAGGATATCAGTCAAGCGAGTACGCAAAAAGACCGGCTTCAGTATTTCAGCAAAGCGTTCAAATTCTTCATCAACTTTCCTTTTATTTAACTTGGGTGGAAAAGGCATAGGTTTTTGAACCCATGGCTCTCTTTCTTTACCGTGTTTCCTAGCCACAAAGTCTCTTTTATCATATCTTTTATTCTTAGGTGTTGGTTTACCAAGATCAGCAGGTGTTTCTATCTCAACATCATTATCTGGTTCTTTATCATTACTTGGTTGATTGTCTTCATGAACTTCATCATTATCTTTTTCATTATCACTATGTGAGTGTTCATTAGCAGATTGAGTTTCAGCATCAGAGATAGAAGTGCTATTATCATTATCAGGAGGTTTCTCTATTTCAGGTTCACTTGAAGTGTGCAAAGTTCTTCTTCTTCTTCTTCTTCTTCTTCTTCTTCTTCTTCTTCTTCTTCTTCTTCTTCTTCTTCTTCTTCTTCTTCTTCTTCTTCTTCTTCTTCTTCTTCTTCTTCTTCTTCTTCTTCTTCTTCTTCTTCTTCTTCTTCTTCTTCTTCCTCCTTTTAGAAGGACTAGGTGCACTAGTGTTATTTCTTTGTGAATCTTGTTCAATTCTTTTTGGGTGTCCCTCAGGATAAAGTGGTTCCTGAGTCATTTTACCTCCTCTAGTTGCAACTCTAACGGCAAAGTCATGCATATTATGATTCATTTCATCAAGCAATTCTCTTTGTGATTTAGCAACTTGTTCTAACTGAGTTTGAACTATAGAACCATTTGAGATTCTAAATAACAAGTCACTCAAGCGAGCAATCATATTAGAATTATATTTCAATTGTTTCATTACATTTGCATTGAAGTGATCTTGTTTTCTAATGTAGTTTTCTAATGTAGTTTTCTAATGTAGTTTTCTAATGTAGTTTCAGTTTCATAACCATGGAAAGGATCAGATTCAACCAAAGTAATTAACTCTGGGTCACCGGAGAATTCATAATCCTTATCATCAATAAAGATAGGTAAAGTAGCAAACTTAGGATCACATTTCATTTTAGCATTCAGAGATTTTTCTTTATACTTGCATAATAATTTCTCTAGATCATCTCTATCCTTACAAGCAAGAATATCTCTAGTTGTCTCCTTATTCATAACATAACCTTCCAGTACCTTAGGCAATTCATATCTAGAAAGGCAAGTTCTAGCAGGTGTTTCAGGAGATTCAGTTTCAAGCTCATCATCAGATTCAACAACATCATGTTGTATTACTCTAGCAATTTATTCATCAAGAAATTCACCAAGTGGCACATCATCATTATCAAGCAAGGCACTAGCATCATCATAAGCATTATCCATAGTAGAAGTAGCATCATCAATAACTTGCGACATATCAGAACTGACAACATGTGGTGGTGTTGCAAGTTTACTCATAACAGAAGGTGAATCTAAAGCAGAACTGGATGGCAGTTCCTTACCTCCCCTCGTCCTTGAGGGAAATATCTTAGTCTTAGGATCCTTCAGATTATTCATAGTGATAATATGATAATAATCCCAAGTGACTCAACAAATATAGCTATGCTCCCCAGCAACAGCGCCAGAAAAAGGTCTTGATAACCCACAAGTATAGGGGATCGCAACAGTTTTCGAGGGTAGAATTTTCAACCCAAATTTATAGATTCAACACAAGGGGAGCCAAAGAATATTTGAAGGTATTAGCAGCTGAGTTGTCAATTGAACCACACCTGGATATTAATTACCTGCAGCAAGTAATCAGTAGCAAAGTAGTTTGATAGTTTTGATAATAGTAATGAGAGTAACGGTAATGAAGAATAAATGATAGCAGTAATTTTGTAGCAAGTGTAACAGTGATGATAGCAGTAGTAACTTAGCAGAAACAATATAAAATAAATTCGTAGGCATTGGATCGGTGACTTGTTGGATGATATTCATCATGTGACAGTTATAACCTAGGGTGATACGGCACTAGCTCCAGTTCATCGATATAATGTAGGCATGTATTCCGTAAATAGTCATACGTGCTTTATTAAAAGAACTTGCCTGACATCTTTTGTCCTACCCTCCCATGGCAGCGAGGTCCATATTGGAAACTAAGGGATATTAAGGCCTCCTTTTAATAGAGAACCGGAACAAAGCATTAACACATAGTGAATACATGAACTCCTCAAACTATGGTCATCACCGGGAGTGGGCCCGGTTGTTGTCACTCCGGGGTTGCCGGATCATAACACGTAGTAGGTGACTATAACTTGCAAGATCGGATCTAAAACATGGATATAAATATGATAACATAAATGGTTCAAATCTGAGTTCATGGCACCCGGGCCCAAAGTGACAAGTATTAAGCATAGCAAAGTCATAGCGACATCAATCTAGGAACATAGTGGATACTAGGGTTCAAGCCCTAACAAAACTAACTCGATTACATGATGAATCTCATCCAACTCCTCACCGACTAGCGAGCCTACGAAGGAATTACACACTCCCGGTAGGGAGCATCATGGAATTGGCGATGGAGAATGGTTGGTGATGACGAAGAATGAAGATCCCCCTCTCCGGAGCCCCAAACGCACTCCAGATCTGCCCTCCCGAGGAAGAACAGGGCTTGGCGGCGGCTCCATCTCGTGGAACGCGATAATTCTTTCTCCCTGATTTTTTCTCTGAATATAGGATTTTATAGCGTCGGGATCAGGGCCTGTGATACGTCTCCAACGTATCTATATTTCTTTATTGTTCCATGCTATATTATATTCTGACATTATTGGGCTTTATTATACACTTTTATATTATTTTTGGGACTAACCTATTAACCGGAGGCCCAGCCCAGAATTGTTGTTTTTTGCCTATTTCAGAGTTTCGCAGAAAAAGAATATCAAACGGAGTCCAAACGGAATGAAAGCTTCGGGAACGTGATTTTTGGAACGAACGTGATCTAGGGGACTTGGACCCTACGTCAAGAAATCAACCAGGAAGGCACAAGGTAGAGGCGCTACTACCCCCCTCAGCGCGCCTCCACCCTCATGGGGCCCCTGTTGCTCTACCGACGTACTCCTTCCTCCTATATATACCTACATACCCCCAAACTACCAGATACGGAGCCAAAAACCTAATTCCACCGCCGCAACCTTCTGGATTTGTGAGTTCCCATCTTGGGGCCTGTTTCGGAGCTCCGCCGGAAGGGGCATCGATCACGGAGGGCTTCTACATCAAAACCATAGCCTCTACGATGATGTGTGAGTAGTTTACCTCAGACCTTCGGGTCCATAGTTATTAGCTAGATGGCTTCTTCTCTCTTTTTGGATCTCAATACAATGTTCTCCCCCTCTCTCGTGAAGATCTATTCGATGTAATCTTCTTTTGCGGTGTGTTTGTTGTGAACGATGGATTGTGGGTTTATGATCAAGTTTATCTATGAACAATATTTGAATCTTCTGAATTCTTTTATGTATGATTGGTTATCTTTGCAAGTCTCTTCGAATTATCAGTTTGGTTTGGCCTACTAGATTGATCTTACTTGCAATGGGAGAAGTGCTTAGCTTTGGGTTCAATCTTATGTGTCCTTTCCCAATGTGATGAGGGCGTAAGGCACGATTGTATTGTTGCCATCGAGGATAACAAGATGGGGTTTATATCATATTGCATGATTTTATCCCTCTACATCATGTCATCTTGCTTAAAGCGTTACTCTGTTCTTATGAACTTAATACTCTAGATTCATGTTGGATAGCGGTCGATGTGTGGAGTAATAATAGTAGATGCAGGCAGGAGTCGGTCTACTTGTCTCGGACGTGATGCCTATATACATGATCATACCTAGATATTCTCATAACTATGCTCAATTCTGTCAATTGCTCAACAGTAATTTGTTCACCCACCGTAAAATACTTATGCTCTCCAGAGAAGCCACTAGTGAAACCTATGGCCCCCGGGTCTATTTTCTATCATATTAATCTTCCAACACTTAGCTATTTCCGTTGCCTTTTATTTTGCTCTTATTTTACTTTGCATCTTTATCATAAAAATACCAAAAATATTATTCTATCATATCTATCAGATCTCACTCTCGTAAGTGATCGTGTTGGGATTGACAACCCCTTATCGCGTTGGTTGCAAGGATTTATTTGTTTGTGTAGGTGCGAGGGACTCGTGCGTGGCCTCCTACTGGATTGATACCTTGGTTCTCAAAAACTGAGGGAAATACTTATGCTACTTTGCTGCATCACCCTTTTCTCTTCAAGGGAAAACCAACGCAGTGCTCAAGAGGTAGCAAGAAGGATTTCTGGCGCCGTTGCCGGGGAGGCTTATGCGAAGTCAAGTCAAGATTTGACTCCCAACAACGAGCCATTTCTGGCGCCGTTGCCGGGGAGGCTTACGCAAGGTCAAGTCAAGATTTGGACTCCCGACAATGAGCCATTTCTAGCGCCGTTGCCGGGGAGTCTACGCAAAAGTCAACATACCAAGTACCCATCACAAACCCTTATCTCCCGCATTACATTATTTGCTATTTGCCTCTTGTTTTCCTCTCCCCCACTTCACCCTTGTTGTTTTATTCGCCCTCTCTTTTCCGTTCGCCTCTTTTTGCCCGTCTTTTGTTTTCTCGTGTGTTGGATTGCTTGCTTGTCACGATGGCTCAAGATAATACCAAATTGTGTGACTTCAC
Source organism: Aegilops longissima (assembly GCA_021605205.1). NCBI lineage: Eukaryota > Viridiplantae > Streptophyta > Magnoliopsida > Poales > Poaceae > Aegilops > Aegilops longissima. The sequence continues at coordinate 622,580,770 of CM038678.1, forward strand.
CAATACCAACAACAATGATTTCCTTAGCACTCCGATTGCTCCTCTTACCGATACTGAATCTTGTAAAATCAATACTTCTTTGTTGAATCTTGTCATGAAAGATCAATTCGCCGGCCTTCCTAGTGAAGATGTCGCTACCCGTCTAAATAGCTTCGTTGATCTGTGTGATATGCAAAAGAAGAAAGATGTTGACAATGATATTGTTAAATTGAAGCTATTTCCTTTTTCGCTTAGAGATCGTGCTAAAGCTTGGTTTTTGTCTTTGCCTACAAATAGCATTGATTCTTGGAATAAGTGCAAAGATGCTTTTATCTCTAAGTATTTTTCTCCCGCTAAGATCATCTCTCTTAGAAACGATATTATGAATTTTAAGCAACTTGATCATGAACATGTTGCACAAGCTTGGGAGAGGATGAAATTAATGATACGTAATTGCCCTACACATGGTTTGAATTTGTGGATGATTATACAAAATTTCTATGCCGGATTGTTTGCTTCTAGAAATCTTTTAGATTCGGCCGCGGGAGGCACTTTTATGGAAATCACTTTAGGAGAAGCTACTAAACTCCTAGATAATATTATGGTTAATTATTCTCAATGGCACACTGAAAGATCTACTAATAAAAAAGTGCACGCGATAGAAGAAATTAATGTTTTGACTGGAAAGATGTATGCACTTATGAAATTATTTGCTAATAAAAGTGTTTCTTCTGATCCTAATGAGATGCCTTTGTCTACGATTGAGAATAATAATGAATCTTTGGATGTGAATTTTGTTGGTAGGAATAATTTTGGTAATAACGCGTATAGAGGAAACTTTAATCCTAGGCCTTGTTGGGGAACGTAGCAGAAATTAAAAAATTTCTACGCATCACCAAGATCAATCTATGGAGTAATCTAGCAACGACGGGAAGGGGAGTGCATCTACATACCCTTGTAGATCGCTAAGCGGAAGCGTTCAAGTGAACGGGGTTGATGGAATTGTACTTGTCGTGATCCAAATCACCGATGATCCTAGCGCCGAATGGACGGCACCTCCGCGTTCAACACACATACGGTTGGGAGAGACATCTCCTCCTCCTTGATCCAGCAAGGGAAGGAGAGGTTGATGGAGATCCAGCAGCACGACGGCGTGGTGGTGGAAGTAGCGGGATCCCGGCAGGGCTTCGCCAAGCGCAAGCGGGGAGGAAGAGGTGTCACGGGAGGGAGGGAGGCGCCAGGGACTCAGGTGCGGCTTCCTCCTCCCTCCACTATATAGGGGCCTAGGGGGCGCAGCCCTTGTAGATCCCATCTAGGGAGGGGGCGGCTGCCCTAGGGGTGGCTTGGCCTCCAAGCCAAGTGGAGGCGCACCCACACCTTAGGGTTTCCAACCCTAGGCGCATGGGAGGCCCAAGGGGGGTGCACCAGCCCACCAGGGGCTGGTTCCCACGCCCGTTCAGCCCATGGGGCCCTCCGGGATAGGTGGCCCCACTCGGTGGACCGGGACCCTTCCGGTGGTCCCAGACAATACCGATGACCCTCAAACTTTCCGGTGGTCAAACTGGACTTCCTATATATAAATCTTTACCTCCGACCATTCCGAACTCCTCGTGACATCCGGATCTCATCCGGACTCAACAAATTTTGGGTTACCGCATACTAATATCTCTACAACCCTAGCGTCACCGAACCTTAAGTGTGTAGACCCTACGGGTTTGGGAACCATGCAGACATGACCGAGACAACTCTCCGGCCAATAACCAACATTGGGATCTAGATACCCATGTTGGCTCCCACATGTTCCACGATGATCTCATCGGATGAACCACGATGTCGAGGATTCAATCAATCCCGTATTCAATTCCCTTTGTCTACCGGTATAGTACTTGCCCGAGATTCGATCGTCAGTATCCCGATACCTTGTTCAATCTCGTTACCGGCAAGTCTCTTTACTCATTCCGTAACACATCATCCCGTGATCAACTCCTTGGTCACATTGTGCACATTATGATGATGTCCTACCGAGTGGGCCCAGAGATACCTCTCCGTTACACGGAGTGACAAATCCCAGTCTCGATTTGTGCCAACCCAACAGACACTTTCGGAGATACCCGTAGTGCACCTTTATAGCCACCCAGTTACGTTGTGACGTTTGGCACCCCAAAGCATTCCTACGGTATCCGGGAGTTGCACAATCTCATGGTCTAAGGAAATGATACTTGACATTAGAAAAGCTTTAGCATACGAACTACATGATCTTGTGCTAGTCTTAGGATTGGGTCTTGTCCATCACATCATTCTCCTAATGATGTGATCCCGTTATCAACGACATCCAATGTCCATGGTCAGGAAACCGTAACCATCTATTGATCAACGAGCTAGTCAACTAGAGACTTACTAGGGACATGGTGTTGTCTATGTATCCACACATGTATCTGAGTTTCCTATCAATACAATTATAGCATGGATAATAAACGATTATCATGAACAAGGAAATATAATAATAATAATAACTAATTTATTATTGCCTCTAGGGCATATTTCCAACAGTCTCCCACTTGCACTAGAGTCAATAATCTAGTTCACATCGCCATGTGATTAACACTCACAGGTCACATCGCCATGTGACCAACATCCAAAGAGTTTACTAGAATCAATAATCTAGTTCACATCACTATGTGATTAACACTCAATGTGTTCTGGGTTTGATCATGTTATGCTTGTGAGAGAGGTTGTAGTCAACGGGTCTGCAATATTCAGATCCCTATGTATTTCGCAAAACTTTATGTCATATCGTAGATGCTGCTACCATGTTCCACTTGGAGCTATTCCAAATTGTTGCTCCATTATACGTATCTGGTTTCTCCACTCAGAGCTATACAGATAGGTGTTGATCTTGCATCGATGTAACTCTTTACATCGAACTCTTTATCACCTCCATAACCGAGAAACATTTCCTTATTCCTCTAAGGATAATTTTGACCGCTATCTAGTGATCCACTCCTGGATCACCTTTGTACCCTCTTTCCAGACATGTGGCAAGGCACACATCAGGTGCGGTACTCAGCATGGCATACCGTATAGAGCCTATGACGACCCTCGTCCTTCCTCTTTCTTCTGCCGTGGTCAAGCTTTGAGTCTTACTCAACTTTACACCTTATAACTCAGGTAAGAACTCCTTCTTTGACTGATCTATTTTGAACTCCTTCAAAATCATGTCAAAGGTGTGTGTTCTTTTGAAAGTATCATCAGGCGTCTTGATCTATCTCTATAGATCTTGATGCCCAATATGTAAGCAACTTTATCCAGGTCTTCCTTTGAAAACTCCTTTCAAACAACCCTTTATGCTTTCCAGAAATTCTACATCATTTCGGATCAACAATATGTCATTCACATATACTTATCAGAAATGTTGTGGTGCTCCCACTCACTTTATTGTAAATACAAGTTTCTAGCAAACATTGTATAAACCTAAAAGCTTTGATCACTCCATCAAAGCATATATTCTGACTCCGAGATGCTTGCTCTAGTCCATGAAAGGATCGCTGGAGCTAGCATACCTTTTAGCATCCTTAGGATCGACAAAACCTTTCTGATTGTATCACATACAACCTTTCCTTATGAAAACTGGTAAGGAAACTTGTTTTGACATCCATCTGCCAGATTTCATAAATGCAGCTAATGCTAACATGATTCCGACGGACTTAAGCATCGCTACGGATGAGAAAATCTCATCATAGTCAACTCCTTGAACTTGTGAAAAACTCTTCGCCACAAGTCGAGCTTCATAGACGGTAACATTACCGTCCACGTCCGTCTTCTTCTTAAAGATCCATTTATCTCAATGGCTTGCCGATCATCGGCAAGTCCACCAAAGTCCATGCTTTGTTCTTGATACATGGATCCTATCTCAGATTTCATGGCTTCTAACCATTTGTCGGAATACGGGCCCACCATCGCTTCTCCATAGCTCGTAGGTTCATTGTTGTCTAACAACATGATATTTAAGACAGGATTACCGTACCACTCAGGAGTAGTACATATCCTTGTCGACCTACAAGGTTTGGTAGTGACTTGATCTGAAGTTTCATGATCACTATCATTAGCTTCCACTTCAATTGGTGTAGGCGCCATAGGAACAACTTCCCGTGCCCTGCTACATACTAGTTGAAGTGATGGTTCAATAACCTCATCAAGTTTCCACCATGCATCCTCCCACTCATTCTTTCAAGAGAAACTTTTCCTCGAGAAAGGATCCGATTCTAGAAACAATCCCTTTTGCTTCCGGAACTGAGACAGGAGGTATACCCAACTGTTTTGGGTGTCCTATGAAGATGCATTTATCCACTTTGGGTTCGAGCTTATCAGGCTAAAACTTTTCACATAAGCGTCGCAGCCCCAAACTTTTAAGAAACGACAACTTAGGTTTCTCTAAACCATAGTTCATACGGTGTCGTCTTAACGGAATTGCGTGGTGCCCTATTTAAAGTGAATGCGGTTGTCTCTAATGCCTAACCCATAAACGATAGTGATAATTCGATAAGAGACATCATGGTATGCACCATATCCAATAGGGTGCAGTTATGACGTTCGGACACACCATCACACTATGGTGTTCCAAAGCGGTATTAGTTGTGAAACAATTTCTACAATGTCTTAATTGTGTGCCAAACTCGTAACTCAGATATTCATCTCTATGATCATATCATAGACATCTTATCCTCTTGTCACGACGATCTTAAACTTCACTCTGAAATTACTTGAACCTTTCAATAATTCAGACTTGTGTTTCATCGAGTAAATATACTTAGCATCTACTCAAATCATCGTGAAGCAAGAACATAACGATATCCACTGCGTGCCCCAACACTCATTAGACGCACACATCAAAATGTATTACTTCCAACAAGTTGCTTTCTTGTTCCATCTTACTGAAACTGAGGCTTTTCAGTCATCTTGCCCATGTGGTATGATTTGCATGTCTCAAGTGATTTAAAATCAAGTGAGTCCAAACGATCCATCTGCATGGGGTTTCTTCATGCGATACACCAATAGACATGGTTCGCATGTCTCAATCTTTTCAAAAACGAGTGAGTCCAAAGATCCATCAACATGGAGCTTCTTCATGCGTTTTATACCAATATGACTCAAGTGGCCGTGCCACAAGTATGTGGTACTATCATTACTATCTTATATCTTTTGGCATGAACATGTGTATCCCTACGATCGAGATTCAATAAACCATTTATTTTAGGTGCAAGACCATTGAAGGTATTATTAAAATAAACAGATTAACCATTATTCTCCTTAAATGAATAACCATATTGCGATAAACATGATCCAATCATGTCTATGCTCAATGCAAACACCAAATAACAATTATTTAGGTTTAACACCAATCCCAATGGTAGAGGGAGCAGGCGATGCTTGATCACATCAACCTTGGAAACACTTCCAACACACATCGTCATCTCACCTTTAGCTAGTCTCCGTTTATTCCGTAGCTTTTACTTCGAGTTACTAACACTTAGCAACCGAACCGGTTGAAGGAAATATGCCCTAGAGGCAATAATAAAGTTATTATTTATTTCCTTATATCATGATAAATGTTTATTATTCATGCTAGAATTGTATTAACCGGAAACATAATACATGTGTGAATACATAGACAAACAGATAGTCACTAGTATGCCTCTACAAGACTAGCTCATTGATCGAAGATGGTTATGTTTCCTAACCATAGACATGTGTTGTCATTTGATTAATGGGATCACATCATTAGGAGAATGATGTGATTGACATGACCCATTTCGTTAGCTTAGCACTTGATCGTTTAGTATGTTGCTTATGCTTTCTTCATGACTTATACAAAGTTCCTACAACTATGAGATTATGCAACTCCCGTTTACCGGAGGAACACTTTGCGTGTTACCAAACGTCACAACGAATCGGGTGATTATAAAGGTGCTCTCAGGTGTCTCCAAAAGTATATGTTGAGTTGGCATGAATCGAGATTAGGTTTTGTCACTCCGATTGTCGGAGAGGTATCTCTGGCCTTCTCGGTAATACACATCACATAAGCCTTGCAAGCATTACAACTAAAGAGTTAGTTGTGAGATGATGTATTACGGAACGAGTAAAGAGACTTACCGATAACGAGATTGAACTAGGTATTGATACCGATGATCGAATCTCGGGTAAGTAACATACCGATGACAAAAGGAACAACGATATCGTTATGCGGTTTGACCGATAAAGATCTTCGAGAATATGTAGGAACCAATATGGGCATCCAGGTTCCGCTATTGGTTATTGACCGAGAATGGTTCTAGGTCATGTCTACATAGTTCTCGAACCCGTAGGGTCCGCACGCTTAACGCTTCGATGACAGTTCATTATGATTTTATAAGTATTGATGTACCGAAGGTTGTTCGAGTCCCGGATGTGATCACGGACATGACGAGGAGTCTCGAAATGGTCGAGACATAAAGATTGATATATTGGAAGCCTATGTTTGACTTGGAAAGGTTCCGGATGAAAACAGGAAGTTACGGAACACCGGGGTTACGGAACCCCGGGGTCTATGGGCCTTGATGGGCCATAAGAGAGAAGAGGAAGGGCGGCCAGGCAGGCGCGCCCCCTCGCCCTCTAGTCCGAATAGGACAGGAGAGGCGGCGCCCTTCCCTCTTCCCCTCCTCCAATCCTAATCCAACTAGGAGGGGAGTCCTACTCCGGTGGGAGTAGGACTCCTCCAGCGCGCCTCCCCTAGGGCTGGCCGCACCCCTTGCTCCTTTATATATACGGGGCAGGGGGCACCCCATGACACACAAGTTGATCTACGATCGTTCCTTAGCCGCAGCGGTGCCCCCTCCACCATATTCCACTTCGGTCATATCGTCATGAGCTTAGCGAAGCCCGCGCGGAGAAGTCATATCGTCGCGGAGCTTAGGCGAAGCCTGCGTCGGTGGAGCATCATCATCGCCACCACGCCGTCGTCTTGACGGAACTCATCCCGACACTTTGCTGGATCGAGTCCGGGATCGCCATCGAGCTGAACGTGTGCGTAACTCGGAGGTGCCGTGACGCTCGGTGCTTGGATCGGTCGGATCGTGAAGACGCACGACTACATCAACGCGTTGTTATAACGCTTCGCTTTCGGTCTCACGAGGCGTGGACGGACACTCTCCCCTCTCGTTGCTATGCCATCACCATGGTCTTGCGTGTACGTAGGAAAATTTTTGAAATTACTACGTTCCCCAACAGTGGCATCCGAGCCTGATTTTATGCGTTGATGTCATATGCACGAGTAGAACACAAGTGAGTTGTGGGCGATATAAGTCATACTGCTTACCAGCATGTCATACTTTGGTTCAGCGGTATTGTGAGATGAAGCGGCCCGGACCGACATTACGCAGACGCTTACGCGAGACTGGTTTCACCGCCCGAGCACTAGTTGCTTAAAGGTGACCGCGGTGTGTCTCTCTCACTTTAGTTGAACTGAGTGTGGCTACGCCCGGTCCTTGCGAAGGTTAAAACAGCACCAACTTGACAAACTATCGCTGTGGTTTTGATGCGAGGTAAGAACGGTTCTTGCTCAGCCCGTAGCAGCCACGTAAAACTTGCAACAACAAAGTAGAGGTCGCCTAACTTGTTTTTGCAGGGCATGTTGTGATGTGATGTGGTCAAGATGTGATGCTATATTTTATTGTATGAGATGATCATGTTTTGTAACCGAAGTTATCGCAATGGCAGGAGCCATATGGTTGTCGCTTATTGTATGAAATGCAAAGCTATGTAATTGCTTTACTTTATCACTAAGCAAGAGCGATAGTCGAGAAGCAATAGTTGGCGAGACGACAATGATGCTACGATGGAGATCAAGGTGTCGCTACCGGTGACGATGGTGATCATGACGGTGCTCGGAGATGGAGATCACAAGCACAAGATGATGATGACCATATCATATCACTTATATTGATTGCATGTGATGTTTATCCTTTATGCATCTTATCTTGCTTTGATTGACGGTAGCATTATAAGATGATCTCTCACTAAAATTATCAAGAAGTGTTCTCCCGAGTATGCACCGCTGCTAAAAGTTCAGAGTACCCGGACACCACGTGATGATCGGGTGTGATAAGTTCTACGTCCATCTACAACGGGTGCAAGCCAGTTTTGCACACGCAGAATACTCAAAGTTAAACTTGACGAGCCTAGCATATGCAGATATGGCCTCGAACACGGAGACCGAAAGGTCGAGCGTGAATCATATAGTAGATATGATCAACATAGTGATGTTCACCATTGAAACTACTCCATCTCACGTGATGATCGGACATGGTTTAGTTGATTTGGATCACGTAATCACTTAGATGACTAGAGAGATGTCGTCTAAGTGGGAGTTTTTAATATGATTAATTGAACTTAAATTTATCATGAACTTAGTACCGATAGTATTTTGCTTGTCTATGTTTCTTTGTAGATAGATGGCTCGTCTTTGTTGTTCCGTTGAATTTTAATGCGTTCCTTGAGAAAGCAAAGTTGAAAGATGATGGTAGCAATTACACGGACTGGGTCCGTAATTTGAGGATTATCCTCATTGCTGCACAGTAAAAATTACGCCTGGAAGCACCGCTGGGTGCCGTGCCTGCTGCAGAGAGCAACGCCGAAGTTGTGAACGTCTGGCGAGCAAAGCTGATGACTACTCTATAGTTCAGTGTGCCATGCTTTACGGCTTAGAACCGGGTCTTCAACGACGTTTTGAACGTCATGGAGCATATGAGATGTTCCAGAGTTGAAGTTAATATTTCAAGCAAATGCCCGGATTGAGAGATATGAAGTCTCCAATAAGTTCTATAGCTGCAAGATGGAGGAGAATAGTTCATCGGTGAGCACATACTCAAAATGTCCGGGTATAATAATCACTTAATTCAGCTGGGAGTTAATCTTCCGGATGATAGTGTCATTGATGAATTCTCCAATCATCGCCACCAAGCTACAAGAGCTTCATGATGAACTATAATATGCAAGGGATGACTAAGACAATTCTGAGCTCTTCGCAATGCTAAAAGTCATGGAGGTAGAAATCAAGAAAGAGCATCAAGTGTTGATGGTCAACAAGACCACTAGTTTCAAGAAAAGGGCAAAGGAAAGAAGAAGGAAACTTCAAAAGAACAGCAAGAAAGTTGCTGATCAAGAGAAGAAACCCAAGTCCGGACCTAAGCCTGAAATCGAGTGTTTTACCGCAAGCGATCGACATCGAAGCGGAACTGCCCCAAGTATTTGGCGGATAAGAAGGATGGCAAGGTGAACAAAGGTATATGTGATATACATGTTATTGATGTGTACCTTACTAGAGCTCGTAGTAGCACTGGTATTTGATACTGGTTCATTGCTAATATTTGCAACTCAAACAGGACTACGGAATAGACGAGCACCGCAAAGGACGAGGTGACGATGCGCGTGGGAAATGGTTCCAAAGTCAATGTGATCGCGGTCGGCACGCTACCTCTACATCTACCTTCGGATTAGTTTTAGACCTAAATAATTGTTATTTGGTGCCAGCGTTGAGCATGAACATTATATCTGGATCTTGTTTGATGCGAGACGGTTATTCATTTAAATCAGAGAATAATGGTTGTTCTATTTATATGAGTAATATCTTTTATGGTCATGCACCCTTGAAGAATGGTCTATTCTTGTTGAATCTCGACGTAGTGATACACATATTCATAATGTCGAAGCCAAAAGATGCAGAGTTGATAATGATAGTGCAACTTATTTGTGGCATCGCCGTTTAGGTCATATCGGTGTAAAACGCATGAAGAAACTCCATACGGATGGACTTTTGGAATCACTTGATTATGAATCACTTGGTACTTGCGAACCGTGCCTCATGGGCAAGATGACTAAAACACCGTTCTCCGGTTGTATGGAGAGAGCAATGACTTATTGGAAATCATACATACAGATGTATGTGGTCCGATGAATGTTGAAGCTCGTGGCGGATATCGTTATTTTCTCACCTTCACAGATGATTTAAGCAGATACGGGTATATCTACTTGATGAAGCATAAATCTGAAACATTTGAAAAGTTCAAAGAATTTCAGAGTGAAGTTGAAAATCATCGTAACAAGAAAATAAAGTTTCTACGATCTGATCGTGGAGGAGAATATTTGAGTTACGAGTTTGGTCTACATTTGAAGCAATGCGGAATAGTTTCGCAACTCACGCCACCGGAACACCACAGCGTAATGGTGTGTCCGAACGTCGAATCGTACTTTACTAGATATGGTGCGATCTATGATGTCTATTTCCGATTTACCGCTATCGCTTTGGGGTTATGCTTTAGAGACGGCCGCATTCACGTTAAATAGGACACCGTCAAAATCCGCTGAGACGACGCCTTATGAACTATGGTTTAGCAAGAAACCAAAGTTGTCGCTTCGAAAGTTTGGGGTTGCGATGCTTATGTGAAAAACTTCAACCCGATAAGCTTGAACCCAAATCGGAAAATGTGTCTTCATAGGATACCCAAAGGAAACAATTGGGTATACCTTCTATCACAGATCCAAGGCAAGACATTCGTTGCTAAGAATGGATCCTTTCTAGAGAAGGAGTTTCTCTCGAAAGAAGTGAGTGGGAGGAAAGTGGAACTTGATGAGGTAATAGTACCAACTCCCTTATTGGAAAGTAGTTCATCACGAAATCAGTTTCGTAACAACTACACCATTAGCGAGGAAGATAATGATAATGATCATGAAACTTCAGATCAAGTTGTCCTTGAACTTCATAGATCAACCAGAATAAAATCCGCACGAGAATGGTACGGTAATCCTATTCGGAAGTCATGCTACTAGATCATGGTGAACCTACGAACTATGAAGAAGCGATGGTGAGCCCAGATTCCACAAAATGGCTTGAAGCCATGAAATCTGAGATGGGATCCATGTATGAGAACAAAGTATGGACTTTGGTAGACTTGCCCGATGATCGGCAAGCTATTGAGAATAAATGGATCTTTAAGAAGAAGACCGACGCCGATGGTAATGTAATCTGTCTACAAAGCTCGACTTGTTGCAAAAGGTTTTCGACAAGTTCAAGGGGTTGACTACGATGAGACTTTCTCACCCGAAGCGATGCTTAAGTCTGTCCGAATCATGTTAGCAATTTCCGCATTTTATGATTATGAAATTTGGCAAATGGATGTAAAACTGCATTCTTGAATGGATTTCTAGAAGAAGAGTTGTATATGATGCAACCAGAAGGTTTTGTTGATCCAAAGGGTGCTAACAAAGTGTGCAAGCTCCAACGATCAATTTATGGTCAGTGCAAGCCTCTCGGAGTTGGAATAAACGCTTTGATAGTGTGATCAAAGCATATGGTTTTATATGAGACTTTTGGAGAAGCTTTGTATTTACAAGAAAGTGAGTGGGAGCTCAGAGCATTTACGATATTATATGTGGACGACATATTGTTGATTGGAAATGATATAGAATTTCTGGATAGCATAAAAGGATACTTGAATAAAAAAATTCAATGAAAGACCTCGGTGAAGCTGCTTACATATTGGGCATCAAGATCTATAGAGATAGATCAAGACGCTTAATTGGACTTTCACAAAGCACATACCTTGATAAAGTTTTGAAGAAGTTCAAAATGGATCGTGCAAAGAAAGGTTTTTACTGTATTACAAGGTGTAAGATTGAGTCGACTCAATGCCCGACCACAGCAGAAGATAGAGAGAAAATGAAAATGTTCCTATGCTTCAGCCATAGGCTCTATCATGTATGCAATGCTGTGTACCAGACTGACGATGCTTAGCTGTAAGCTTGGCAGGAAGGTACCAAAGTAATCCAGAGTGGATCATTGGACAGCGGTCAAGAACATCCTGAAATACCGAAAAGGACTAAGGATATGTTTCTCGATATGGAGGTGACAAAGAGCTAGTCGTAAATGGTTACGCCGATGCAAGCTTTGACACCGATCCGGACGATTCTAAATCGCAAACCGGATCGTATTTTTATTAAACGGTGGAGCTGTCGGTTGGTGCAGTTCTAAACAAAGCGTCGTGGCGGGATCTACATGTGAAGCGGAGTACATAGCTGCTTCGAAGCAGCAAATGAAGGAGTGCGGATGAAAGAGTTCATTTCCGATCTAGGTGTCATACCTAGTGCATCGGGACCAATGAAGATCTTCGTGACAATATGGTGCAATTGCCTTGGCAAAGGAATCCAGATTTCACAAGAGGACCAAGCATATCAAGAGACGCTTCAATTCCATTCGGGACCAAGTCCAAGTGGGAGACATAGAGATTTGCAAAATACATTCGGATCTGAATGTTGCGACCCGCTGACTAAGCCTCTTCCACGAGCAAAACATGATCAGCACCAAGACTCCATGGGTGTTAGAATCATTCTTGTGTAATCTAGATTATTGACTCTAGTGCAAGTGGGAGACTGAAGGAAATATGCCCTAGAGGCAATAATAAAGTTATTATTTATTTCCTTATATCATGATAAATGTTTATTATTCATGCTAGAATTGTATTAACCGGAAACATAATACATGTGTGAATACATAGACAAACAGATAGTCACTAGTATGCCTCTACAAGACTAGCTCATTGATCGAAGATGGTTATGTTTCCTAACCATAGACATGTGTTGTCATTTGATTAATGGGATCACATCATTAGGAGAATGATGTGATTGACATGACCCATTTCGTTAGCTTAGCACTTGATCGTTTAGTATGTTGCTTATGCTTTCTTCATGACTTATACAAAGTTCCTACAACTATGAGATTATGCAACTCCCGTTTACCGGAGGAACACTTTGTGTGTTACCAAACGTCACAACGTAACTGGGTGATTATAAAGGTGCTCTACAGGTGTCTCCAAAAGTATATGTTGAGTTGGCATGAATCGAGATTAGGTTTTGTCACTCCGATTGTTGGAGAGGTATCTCTGGGCCTTCTCGGTAATACACATCACATAAGCCTTGCAAGCATTACAACTAAAGAGTTAGTTGTGAGATGATGTATTATGAGCGAGTAAAGAGACTTACCGTAACGAGATTGAACTAGGTATTGGATACCGACGATCGAATCTCGGGTAAGTAACATACCGATGACAAAAGGAACAACGATATCGTTATGCAGTTTGACCGATAAAGATCTTCGTAGAATATGTAGGAACCAATATGGGCATCCAGGTTCCGCTATTGGTTATTGACCGAGAATGGTTCTAGGTCATGTCTACATAGTTCTCGAACCCGTAGGGTCCGCACGCTTAACGCTTCGATGACAGTTCATTATGAGTTTATAAGTATTGATGTACGAAGGTTGTTCGAGTCCGGATGTGATCACGGACATGACGAGGAGTCTCAAATGGTCGAGACATAAAGATTGATATATTGAAGCCTATGTTTGACTTGGAAGGTTCCGGATGAAAACAGGAAGTTACGGAACACGGGGTTACGGAACCCCCCGGGGTCTATGGGCCTTGATGGGCCATAAGAGAGAAGAGGAAGGTCCGGCCAGGCAGGCGCGCCCCCTCCCCTCTAGTCCGAATAGGACAAGGAGAGGGGCGGCGCCCTTCCCTCTTCCCCTCCTCCAATCCTAATCCAACTAGAGAGGGGGAGTCCTACTCGGTGGGAGTAGGACTCCTCAGCAGCGCCTCCCCTAGGGCTGGCCGCACCCCCTTGCTCCTTTATATACGAGGGGGGGGGCACCCCATGACACACAAGTTGATCTACGGATCGTTCCTTAGCGTGTGCGGTGCCCCCTCCACCATATTCCACTTCGGTCATATCATCGCGGAGCTTAAGCGAAGCCCCGCGCCGGAGAAGTCATATCGTCGCGAGCTTAGCGAAGCCCTGCGCCGGTGGAGCATCATCATCGTCACCACGCCGTCGTCTTGACGGAACTCATCCCGACACTTTGCTGGATCGAGTCCGGGATCGCCATCGAGCTGAACGTGTGCGTAACTCGGAGGTGCCGACGCTCGGTGCTTGGATCGGTCGGATCGTGAAGACGCGTCGACTACATCAACAGCGTTGTTATAACGCTTCGCTTTCGGTCTCACGAGTGCGTGGGACGGACACTCTCCCCTCTCGTTGCTATGCCATCACCATGGTCTTGCGTGTACGAAGGAATTTTTTTGAAATTACTACGTTCCCCAACACCGGTATCTAATGCCCTGGTGCTACTAGGAGTACTAGTAAATTACACATTAATATAATGTATATCCAATATACTTCTATCGACTTTGCCAGCCTTCTCATCTACCAAGTATCTAGGGTAGTTCGCTTGATGACCGTTCCCTTATTTCGAAGCACTTAGTCTCGGGTTTGGGTTCAACCTTGGGTTTCTTCACTAGAGCAAGCAACTGATTTGCCGTTTCATGAAGTATCCTTCTTGCCCTTGCCCTTCTTGAAACTAGTGGTTTCACTAACCATCAACAATTGATGCTCCTTCTTGATTTCTACTTTCGCATGTGTCAAACATCGCGAATATTTCAAGGATCATCATATCTATCCTCGATATGTTACAGTTCATCATGAAGCTCTAGTAGCTTGGTGGCAATGACTTTGGAGAAACATCACTATCTCATCCGGAAGATTAACTCCCTCGATTCAAGTGATTGTGATACTCAGACAATCTGAGCACAAGCTCAACGATTGAGCTTTTCTCCCTTAGTTTGCAGGCTAAGAAACTCGTCGGAGGTCTTATACCTCTTGACGTCGGCACGAGCCTGAAATCCCAATTTCAGCCCTCAAAACATCTCATATGTTCCATGACGCTTTGAAATCGTCTTCGGTGCCTCAATTCTAAACCGTTTAAGATTACTGAACTATCACGTAGTTATCAAAACGTGTATGTCAAATGTTCGCAACATCCACAGACGACGTTCAAGGTTCAGCACACCGAGCGGTGCATTAAGGACATAAGCCTTCCGCGCAGCAATGAGGACAATCCTCAGTTTACGGACCCAGTCCGCATAATTGCTACTATTAACTTTCAACTAAATTTTCTCTAGGAACATATCTAAAATAGTAGAACTAAAGCGCGAGCTACGACATAATTTGCAAAAACCTTTTGACTATGTTTAGGATAATTAAGTTCATCTTATGAACTCCCACTCAGATAGACATCCCTCTAGTCATCTAAGTGATTACATGATCCGAGTCAACTAGGCCGTGTACGATCATCACGTGAGACGGACTAGTCATCATCGGTGAACATCTTCATGTTGATCGTATCTACCATACGACTCATGCTCGACCTTTCGGTCTCTTGTGTTCCGAGGCCATGTCTGTACATGCTAAGCTCGTCAAGTCACCCTAAGTGTTTTGCGTGTGTAAATCTGGCTTACACCCATTGTATGTGAAGGTTAGAATCTATCACACCCGATCATACGTGGTGCTTCGAAACAACGAACTTTCGCAACGGTGCACAGTTAGGGGGAACACTTTTCTTGAAATTATTATGGGGGATCATCTTATTTACTACCGTCGTTCTAAGCAAATAAGATGCAAAAACATGATAAACATCACATGCAATCAAAAAGTGACATGATATGGCCAATATCATTTTGCTCCTTTTGATCTCCATCTTCGGGGCTCCATGATCATCATCGTCACCAGCATGACACCATGATCTCCATCATCATGATCTCCATCATCATGTCTCCATGAAGTTGTCTCGCCAACTATTACTTCTACTACTATGGCTAACAGTTTAGCAATAAATTAAAGTAATTACATGGCGTTGTTCATTGACACGCAGGTCATACAATAAATTAAGACAACTCCTATGGCTCCTGCCGGTTGTCATACTCATCGACATGCAAGTCGTGATTCCTATTACAAGAACATGATCAATCTCATACATCACATACCATTCATCACATTCTTTTGGCCATATCACATCACATAGCATACCCTGTAAAAACAAGTTAGACGTCCTCTAATTGTTGTTTGCATGTTTTACATGGCTTCTATGGGTTTCTAGCAAGAATGTTTCTTACCTACGCAAAAGCCACAATGTGGTATGTCAATTGCTATTTACCCTTCATAAGGACCCTTTTCATCGAATCCGATCCGACTAAAGTGGGAGAGACTGGCACCCGCTAGCCACCTTATGCAACAAGTGCATGTCAGTCGGTGGAACTGTCTCACGTAAGCGTACGTGTAAGGTCGGTCCGGGCCGATTCATCCCAAGATGCCGCCGAATCAAGATAAGACTAGTAACGGCAAGTAAATTGACAAAATCGACGCCCACAACTACTTTGTGTTCTACTCGTGCATAGAAACTACGCATAGACCTAACTCTGATACCACTATTGGGGAACGTAGCAGAAATTCAAAATTTTCTATGCATCACCAAGATCAATCTATGGAGTAATCTAGCAACGAGGGGAAGGGGAGTGCATCTACATACCCTTGTAGATTGCTAAGCGGAAGCGTTCAAGTGAACGGGGTTGATGGAGTTGTACTCGTCGTGATCCAAATCACCGATGATCCCAGCGCCGAACGGACGGCACCTCTGCGTTCAACACACATACGGTTGGGAGAGACATCTCCTCCTTCTTGATCCAGCAAGGAAGGAGAGGTTGATGGAGATCCAGCAGACCGACGGCGTGGTGGTGGAAATAGCAGGATCCGGAAGGGCTTCCAAGCGCAAGCGGGGAGGAAGAGGTGTCACGGGAGGGAGGGAGGAGCCATGGACTCAGGTGCGGCTGCCCTCCCTCCCCTCCACTATATATAGGGGCCTAGGGGGGCGCCGGCCCCTTGTAGATCCCATCTAGGGAGGGGGGCGGCTGCCCTAGGGGTGGCTTGGCCTCCAAGCCAAGTGGAGGCGCCCCCACCCCTTAGGGTTTCCAACCCTAGGCGCATGGGAGGCCCAAGGGGGGTGCACCAGCCCACCAGGGGCTGGTTCCCACGCCCCTTCAGCCCATGGGGCCCTCCGGGATAGGTGGCCCCACCCGGTGGACCCCCGGTACCCTTCCGGTGGTCCCGGTACAATACCGATGACCCCCGAAACTTTCCCGGTGGCCGAAACTGGACTTCCTATATATAAATCTTTACCTCCGGACCATTCCGGAACTCCTCGTGACATCCGGGATCTCATCCGGGACTCCGAAAAACTTTTGGGTTACCGCATACTAATATTTCTACAACCCTAGCGTCACTGAACCTTAAGTGTGTAGACCCTACGGGTTCGGGAACCATGCAGACATGATGGAGACAACTCTCCGGCCAATAACCAACAGCGGGATCTGGATACCCATGTTGGCTCCCACATGTTCCACGATGATCTCATCGGATGAACCACGATGTCGAGGATTCAATCAATCCCGTATTCAATTCCCTTTGTCTACCGGTATAATACTTTCCCGAGATTCGATCGTCGGTATCCCGATACCTTGTTCAATCTCGTTACCGGCAAGTCTCTTTACTCGTTCCGTAACACATCATCCCGTGATCAACTCCTTGGTCACATTGTGCACATTATGATGATGTCCTACCGAGTGGGCCCAGAGATACCTCTCCGTTACACGGAGTGACAAATCCCAGTCTCGATTCGTGCCAACCCAACAGACACTTTTGGAGATACCCGTAGTGCACCTTTATAGCCACCCAGTTACGTTGTGATGTTTGGCACACCCAAAGCATTCCTACGGTATCCGAGAGTTGCACAATCTCATGGTCTAAGGAAATGATACTTGACATTATAAAAGCTTTAGCATACGAACTACACAATCTTGTGCTAGGCTTAGGATTGGGTCTTGTCCATCACATCATTCTCCTAATGATGTGATCCCGTTATCAATGACATCCAATGTCCATGGTCAGGAAACCGTAACCATCTATTGATCAACGAGCTAGTCAACTAGAGGCTTACTAGGGACATGGTGTTGTCTATGTATCCACACATGTATCTGAGTTTCCTATCAATACAATTATAGCATGGATAATAAACGATTATCATGAACAAGGAAATATAATAATAATAATAACTAATTTATTATTGCCTCTAGGGCATATTTCCAACAGTCTCCCACTTGCACTAGAGTCAATAATCTAGTTCACATCGCCATGTGATTAACACTCACAGGTCACATCGCCATGTGACCAACATCCAAAGAGTTTACTAGAGTCAATAATCTAGTTCACATCACTATGTGATTAACACTCAATGTGTTCGGGTTTGATCATGTTATGCTTGTGAGAGAGGTTGTAGTCAACGGGTTCGCAATATTCAGATCCCTATGTATTTCGCAAAACTTTATGTCATATCGTAGATGCTGCTACCATGTTCCACTTGGAGCTATTCCAAATTGTTGCTCCATTATACGTATCTGGTTTCTCCACTCAGAGCTATACAGATAGGTGTTGATCTTGCATCGACGTAACTCTTTACATCGAACTCTTTATCACCTCCATAACCGAGAAACATTTCCTTATTCCTCTAAGGATAATTTTGACCGCTATCTAGTGATCCACTCCTGGATCACCTTTGTACCCTCTTTCCAGACATGTGGCAAGGCACACATCAGGTGCGGTACTCAGCATGGTATACCGTATAGAGCCTATGACGACCCTCGTCCTTCCTCTTTCTTCTGCTGTGGTCAAGCTTTGAGTCTTACTCAACTTTACACCTTATAACTCAGGTAAGAACTCCTTCTTTGACTGATCTATTTTGAACTCCTTCAAAATCATGTCAAAGGTGTGTGTTCTTTTGAAAGTATCATCAGGCGTCTTGATCTATCTCTATAGATCTTGATGCCCAATATGTAAGCACCTTTATCCAGGTCTTCCTTTGAAAACTCCTTTCAAACAACCCTTTATGCTTTCCAGAAATTCTACATCATTTCGGATCAACAATATGTCATTCACATATACTTATCAGAAATATTGTGGTGCTCCCACTCACTTTATTGTAAATACAAGTTTCTAGCAAACATTGTATAAACCTAAAAGCTTTGATCACTCCATCAAAGCATATATTCTGACTCCGAGATGCTTGCTCTAGTCCATGAAAGGATCGCTGGAGCTAGCATACCTTTTAGCATCCTTAGGATCGACAAAACCTTTCTGATTGTATCACATACAACCTTTCCTTATGAAAACTGGTAAGGAAACTTGTTTTGACATCCATCTGCCAGATTTCATAAATGCAGCTAATGCTAACATGATTCCGACGGACTTAAGCATCGCTACGGATGAGAAAATCTCATCATAGTCAACTCCTTGAACTTGTGAAAAACTCTTCGCCACAAGTCGAGCTTCATAGACGGTAACATTACCGTCCACGTCCGTCTTCTTCTTAAAGATCCATTTATCTCAATGGCTTGCCGATCATCGGGCAAGTCCACCAAAGTCCATGCTTTGTTCTGATACATGGATCCTATCTCAGATTTCATGGCTTCTAACCATTTGTCGGAATACGGGCCCACCATCGCTTCTCCATAGCTCGTAGGTTCATTGTTGTCTAACAACATGATATTTAAGACAGGATTACCGTACCACTCAGGAGTAGTACATATCCTTGTCGACCTACAAGGTTTGGTAGTGACTTGATCTGAAGTTTCATGATCACTATCATTAGCTTCCACTTCAATTGGTGTAGGCGCCATAGGAACAACTTCCTGTGCCCTGCTACATACTAGTTGAAGTGATGGTTCAATAACCTCATCAAGTTTCCACCATGCATCCTCCCACTCATTCTTTCAAGAGAAACTTTTCCTCGAGAAAGGACCCGATTCTAGAAACAATCCCTTTTGCTTCCGGAACTGAGACAGGAGGTATACCCAACTGTTTTGGGTGTCCTATGAAGATGCATTTATCCACTTTGGGTTCGAGCTTATCAGGCTAAAACTTTTCACATAAGCGTCGTAGCCCCAAACTTTTAAGAAACGACAACTTAGGTTTCTCTAAACCATAGTTCATACGGTGTCGTCTTAACGGAATTGCGTGGTGCCCTATTTAAAGTGAATGCGGTTGTCTCTAATGCCTAACCCATAAACGATAGTGATAATTCGATAAGAGACATCATGGTATGCACCATATCCAATAGGGTGCAGTTATGACGTTCGGACGCACCATCACACTATGGTGTTCCAGGCGGTATTAGTTGTGAAACAATTTCTACAATGTCTTAATTGTGTGCCAAACTCGTAACTCAGATATTCATCTCTATGATCATATCATAGACATCTTATCCTCTTGTCACGACGATCTTAAACTTCACTCTGAAATTACTTGAACCTTTCAATAATTCAGACTTGTGTTTCATCGAGTAAATATACTTAGCATCTACTCAAATCATCTGTGAAGCAAGAACATAACGATATCCACTGCGTGCCCCAACACTCATTAGACTGCACACATCAAAATGTATTACTTCCAACAAGTTGCTTTCTTGTTCCATCTTACTGAAACTGAGGCTTTTCAGTCATCTTGCCCATGTGGTATGATTTGCATGTCTCAAGTGATTTAAAATCAAGTGAGTCCAAACGATCCATCTGCATGGGGTTTCTTCATGCGTATACACCAATAGACATGGTTCGCATGTCTCAATCTTTTCAAAAACGAGTGAGTCCAAAGATCCATCAACATGGAGCTTCTTCATGCGTTTTATACCAATATGACTCAAGTGGCCGTGCCACAAGTATGTGGTACTATAATTACTATCTTATATCTTTTGGCATGAACATGTGTATCCCTACGATCGAGATTCAATAAACCATTTATTTTAGGTGCAAGACCATTGAATGTATTATTAAAATAAACAGATTAACCACTATTCTCCTTAAATGAATAACCATATTGCGATAAACATGATCCAATCATGTCTATGCTCAATGCAAACACCAAATAACAATTATTTAGGTTTAACACCAATCCCAATGGTAGAGGGAGCAGGCGATGCTTGATCACATCAACCTTGGAAACACTTCCAACACACATCGTCATCTCACCTTTAGCTAGTCTCTGTTTATTCCGTAGCTTTTACTTCGAGTTACTAACACTTAGCAACCGAACCGGTATCTAATGCCCTGGTGCTACTAGGAGTACTAGTAAAGTACACATTAATATAATGTATATCCAATATACTTCTATCGACTTTGCCAGCCTTCTCATCTACCAAGTATCTAGGGTAGTTCTGCTTCAGTGACCGTTCCCCTTATTTCAGAAGCACTTAGTCTCGGGTTTGGGTTCAACCTTGGGTTTCTTCACTAGAGCAGCAACTGATTTGCCGTTTCATGAAGTATCCCTTCTTGCCCTTGCCCTTCTTGAAACTAGTGGTTTCACTAACCATCAACAATTGATGCTCCTTCTTGATTTCTACTTTCGCGGTGTCAAACATCGCGAATATTTCAAGGATTATCATATCTATACCTGATATGTTACAGTTCATCATGAAGCTCTAGTAGCTTGGTGGCAATGACTTTGCAGAAACATCACTATCTCATCTGGAAGATTAACTCCCACTCGATTCAAGTGATTGTGATACTCAGACAATCTGAGCACAAGCTCAACGATTGAGCTTTTCTCCCTTAGTTTGCAGGCTAAGAAACTCGTCGGAGGTCTTATACCTCTTGACGTCGGCACGAGCCTGAAATCCCAATTTCAGCCCTCGAAACATCTCATATGTTCCGCGACGTTTTGAAATCGTCTTCGGTGCCTCAATTCTAAACCGTTTAAGATTACTGAACTATCACGTAGTTATCAAAACGTGTATGTCAAATGTTCGCAACATCCACAGACGACGTTCAAGGTTCAGCACACCGAGCGGTGCATTAAGGACATAAGCCTTCCGCGCAGCAATGAGGACAATCCTCAGTTTACGGACCCAGTCCGCATAATTGCTACTATTAACTTTCAACTAAATTTTCTCTAGGAACATATCTAAAATAGTAGAACTAAAGCGCGAGCTACGACATAATTTGCAAAAACCTTTTGACTATGTTTAGGATAATTAAGTTCATCTTATGAACTCCCACTCAGATAGACATCCCTCTAGTCATCTAAGTGATTACATGATCCGAGTCAACTAGGCCGTGTCCGATCATCACGTGAGACGGACTAGTCATCATCGGTTAACATCTTCATGTTGATCATATCTACCATACGACTCATGCTCGACCTTTCGGTCTCTTGTGTTCCGAGGCCATGTCTGTACATGCTAAGCTCGTCAAGTCACCCTAAGTGTTTCGCGTGTGTAAATCTGGCTTACACCCGTTGTATGTGAAGGTTAGAATCTATCACACCCGATCATCACGTGGTGCTTCGAAACAACGAACTTTCGCAACGGTGCACAGTTAGGGGGAACACTTTTCTTGAAATTATTATGGGGGATCATCTTATTTACTACCGTCGTTCTAAGCAAATAAGATGCAAAAACATGATAAACATCACATGCAATCAAAAGTGACATGATATGGCCAATATCATTTTGCTCCTTTGATCTCCATCTTGGGCTCCATGATCATCATCGTCACCAAAGATGACACCATGATCTCCATCATCATGATCTCCATCATCGTGTCTCCATGAAGTTGTCTCGCCAACTATTACTTCTACTACTATGGCTAACGGTTTAGCAATAAAGTAAAGTAATTACATGGCGTTGTTCATTGACACGCAGGTCATACAATAAATTAAGACAACTCCTATGGCTCCTGCCGGTTGTCATACTCATCGACATGCAAGTCGTGATTCCTATTACAAGAACATGATCAATCTCATACATCACATACCATTCATCACATTCTTTTGGCCATATCACATCACATAGCATACCCTGCAAAAACAAGTTAGACGTCCTCTAATTGTTGTTTGCATGTTTTACGTGGCTTCTATGGGTTTCTAGCAAGAATGTTTCTTACCTACGCAAAAGCCACAATGTGATATGTCAATTGCTATTTACCCTTCATAAGGACCCTTTTCATCGAATCCGATCCGACTAAAGTGGGAGAGACTGGCACCCGCTAGCCACCTTATGCAACATGTGCATGTCAGTCGGTGGAACTATCTCACGTAAGCGTACGTGTAAGGTCGGTCCGGGCCGCTTCATCCCAAGATGCCGCCGAATCAAGATAAGACTAGTA
The DNA here is from genome assembly GCA_021605205.1 of Aegilops longissima. Classification (NCBI taxonomy): domain Eukaryota; kingdom Viridiplantae; phylum Streptophyta; class Magnoliopsida; order Poales; family Poaceae; genus Aegilops; species Aegilops longissima. Next base: position 622,603,869 of record CM038678.1, read on the forward strand.
ACGGAAAGTAAATTGACAAAATCGACGCCCACAACTACTTTGTGTTCTACTCGTGCATAGAAACTACGATAGACCTAACTCGATACCCTTTGTTGGGGACGAGCAGAAATTCAAAATTTTCACGCATCACCAATATCAATCTATGGAGTAATCTAGCAACGAGGGGAAGGGGAGTGCATCTACATACCCTTGTAGATTGCTAAGCGGAAGCGTTCAAGTGAACGGGGTTGATGGAGTTGTACTCGTCGTGATCCAAATCACCGATGATCCCAGCGCCGAACGGACGGCACCTCTGCGTTCAACACACATACGGTTGGGAGAGACATCTCCTCCTTCTTGATCCAGCAAGGGAAGGAGAGGTTGATGGAGATCCAGCAGCACGACGGCGTGGTGGTGGAAGTAGCGGGATCCCGGAAGGGCTTCGCCAAGCGCAAGCGGGGAGGAAGAGGTGTCACGGGAGGGAGGGAGGAGCCGGGGGACTCAGTGCGGCTGCCCTCCTCCCTCCACTATATATAGGGGCCTAGGGGCGCCACCCCTTGTAGATCCCATCTAGGGGAGGCGGCTGCCCTAGGGGTGGCTTGGCCTCCAAGCCAAGTGGAGGCGCCCACCCCTTAGGGTTTCCAACCCTAGGCGCATGGGAGGCCCAAGGGGTGCACCAGCCCACCGGGGCTGGTTCCCACGCCCCTTCAGCCCATGGGGCCCTCCGGATAGGTGGCCCCACCAGTGGACCCCGGTACCCTTCCGGTGGTCCCAGATAATACCGATGACCCCGAAACTTTCCGGTGGCAAACTGGACTTCCTATATATAAATCTTTACCTCCGGACCATTCCGAACTCCTCGTGACATCCGGGATCTCATCCGGACTCGAAAAACTTTCGGGTTACCGCATACTAATATCTCTACAACCCTAGCGTCACTGAACCTTAAGTGTGTAGACCCTACGGGTTCAGGAACCATGCAGACATGATGGAGACAACTCTCCGGCCAATAACCAACAGCGGGATCTGGATACCCATGTTGGCTCCCACATGTTCCACGATGATCTCATCGGATGAACCACGATGTCGAGGATTCAATCAATCCCGTATTCAATTCCCTTTGTCTACCGGTATAATACTTTCCCGAGATTCGATCGTCGGTATCCCGATACCTTGTTCAATCTCGTTACCGGCAAGTCTCTTTACTCGTTCCGTAACACATCATCCCGTGATCAACTCCTTGGTCACATTGTGCACATTATGATGATGTCCTACTGAGTGGGCCCAGAGATACCTCTCCGTTACACGGAGTGACAAATCCCAGTCTCGATTCGTGCCAACCCAACACACACTTTTGGAGATACCCGTAGTGCACCTTTATAGCCACCCAGTTACGTTGTGACGTTTGGCACACCAAAAGCATTCCTACGGTATCCGAGAGTTGCACAATCTCATGGTCTAAGGAAATGATACTTGACATTATAAAAGCTTTAGCATACGAACTACACAATCTTGTGCTAGGCTTAGGATTGGGTCTTGTCCATCACATCATTCTCCTAATGATGTGATCCCGTTATCAATGACATCCAATGTCCATGGTCAGGAAACCGTAACCATCTATTGATCAACGAGCTAGTCAACTAGAGGCTTACTAGGGACATGGTGTTGTCTATGTATCCACACATGTATCTGAGTTTCCTATCAATACAATTATAGCATGGATAATAAACGATTATCATGAACAAGGAAATATAATAATAATAACTAATTTATTATTGCCTCTAGGGCATATTTCCAACAGGCCTTACCCTAGTAATTCCTCCAATAATTATGGTAATTCCTACAACAATTCTTATGGAAATTTTAATAAGATGCCTTCTGAATTTGAGACTAGTTTTAAGGAATTTATGAATTCGCAAAAGAATTTCAATGCTTTGCTTGAAGAAAAATTGCTTAAAGTTGATGAATTGGCTAGGAACGTCGATAGAACTTCTCTTGATGTTGATTCTTTGAAACTTAGATCTATTCCACCTAAGCATGATATCAATGAGTCTCTCAAGGCCATGAGAATTTCCATTGATGAGTGTAAAGAAAGAACCGCTAGGATGCGTGCTAAGAAAGATTGCTTTATAAAAGCATGTTCTTCTAATTTTTATGAAAACAAAGATGAAGATCTAAAAGTTATTGATGTGTCTCCTATTAAATATTTGTTTTGCAATATGAATCTTGATAATGATGGGACTGAATATGATACACCTTTACCTAGAAGGCATTCCAAAAATTCAGAGTTTTTAGATCTTGATGCTAAAATTGATAAAAGTGGGATTGAAGAGATCAAAACATTAGATATTAACGAACCCACTATTTTGGATTTCAAGGAATATAATTATGATAGCTGCTCTTTGATAGATTGTATTTCCTTGTTGCAATCCGTGCTAAATTCTCCTCATGCTTGTAGCCAAAATAAAGCTTTTACCAAACATATCGTTGATGCTTTGATGCAATCTTATGAAGAAAAACTTGAGTTGGAAGTTTCTATCCCTAGAAAACTTTATGATGAGTGGGAACCTACTATTAAAATTAAAATTAAAGATCATGAATGCTATGCTTTGTGTGATTTGGGTGCTAGTGTTTCCACGATTCCAAAGACTTTGTGCGATTTGCTAGGTTTCCGTGATTTTGATGATTGCTCTTTGAACTTACACCTTGCAGATTCCACCATTAAGAAACCTATGGGAAGAATTAATGATGTTCTTATTGTTGCGAACAGGAACTATGTGCCCGTAGATTTTATTGTTCTTGACATAGATTGCAATCCTTCATGTCCCATTATTCTTGGTAGACCTTTCCTTAGAACGATTGGTGCAATTATTGATATGAAGGAAGGGAATATTAGGTTCCAATTTCCATTAAAGAAAGGCATGGAACACTTCCTAGAAAGAAAATAAAATTACCTTATGAATCTATTATGAGAGCCACTTATGGATTTCCTACCAAAGATGGCAATACCTAGATCTATCCTTGCTTTTATGCCTAGCTAGGGGCGTTAAACGATAGCGCTTGTTCGGAGGCAACCCAATTTTATTTTTAGTTTTTTGCTTTTTGCTTCTGTTTAGGAATAAATTTTTGTTCTAGCCTCTGGTTAGATGTGTTTTTATGTTTTAATTAGTGTTCGTGCCAAGTTAAACCTATAGGATCTTCTTGGATAATAGTTATTTGATCTTGCTGAAAATTCCAGAAAATTTCTGTTCACGAAAATAATTGTTAAAAATCACCAGAACGTGATAAAATATTGATTGCAATTGCTGATGATCAATAAACAAATTTTCTAGGTCGTCCTATTTTTGGTGAATTTTTGGAGTTCCATAAGTTTGCGTTAGTTACAGATTACTAAAGAGTGATCTGTTTTTGACAGATTCTGTTTTTCGTGTGTTGTTTGCTAATTTTGATGAATCTATGGCTAGTAAAATAGTTTATAAACCATAGAGAAATTGGAATGCATTAGGTTTAACACCAATATAAATAAATAATGAGTTCATTACAGTACCTTGAAGTGGTCTTTTGTTTTCTTTCGCTAACGGAGCTCACGAGATTTTCTGTTGAGTTTTGTGTTGTGAAGTTTTCAAGTTTTGGGTGAAAGATTTGATGGATTATGGAACAAGGAGTGGCAAGAGCCTAAGCTTGGGGATGCCCATGGCATCCCAAGATAATCTAAGTTAGGACACCTAAAAGACAAAGCTTGGGGATGCCCCGGAAGGCATCCCCTCTTTCGTCTACTTCCATCGGTAACTTTACTTGGAGCTATATTTTTATTCACCACATGATATGTGTTTTGCTTGGAGCGTCTTGTATTATTTGAGTCTTTATTTTTTAGTTTACCACAATCATCCTTGATGTACACGCCTTTTGAGAGAGCCACACTTGATTTGGAATTTATTAGAATACTCTATGCTTCACTTATAATTTTTGAGCTATATAGTTTTTGCTCTAGTGCTTCACCTATATCTTTTAGAGCATGGTGGTGGATTTGTTTTATAGAAAATATTGATCTCTCATGCTTCACTTATATTATTTCGAGAGTCTTGAAAGAGCATGGCAATTTGCTTTAATTAATATCATGAGAAATTTGATGCTTGATAATTGTTTTGAGATATAAAGGTAGTAATATCATAGTTGTGCTAGTTGAGTAATTATGGAATTGAAAAATACATGTGTTGGAGTTTGTGATTCCCGTAGCATGCACGTATGGTGAACCGTTATGTAACGAAGTCGGAGCATGAAGTATTTGTTGATTGTCTTCCTTTGTGTGGCGGTCGGGATCGCGCGATGGTTAACTCCTACCAACCCTTCCCCTAGGAGCATGCGTAGTAGTACTTTGCTTCGTGGGCTAATAAATTTTTGCAATAAGTATATGAGTTCTTTATGACTAATGTGAGTCCATGGATTATACGCACACTACCTTTCCGCAATTTTTCTAGCCTCTTCGGTACCGCGCATTGCCCTTTCTCACCTTGAGAGTTGGTGCAAACTTCGCCGGTGCATCCAAACCCCGTGATATGATACGCTCTATCACACATAAACCTCCTTATATCTTCCTCAAAACAGACACCATACCTACCTATTATGGCATTTCCATAGCCATTCCGAGATATATTGCCATGCAACTTTCCACCGTTTCATTCATCATGACACGCTCCATTATTGTCATATTGCCTTGCATGATTATGTAGTTGACATAGTATTTGTGGCAAAGCCACCGTTCATAATTCTTTCATACATGTCACTATTGATTCATTGCATATCCCGGTACACCGCCGGAGGCATTCATATAGAGTCATATTTTGTTCAAGTATTGAGTTGTAAGTAGATAAAAGTGTGATGATCATCATTATTAGAGCATTGTCCCAAGTGAGGAAAGGATGATGGAGACTATGATTCCCCCACAAGTCGGGATGAGACTCCGGACTTAAATAAAAAAAGAGGCCATAAAAATAAATAAATAAATTGAAAAGGCCCAAATAAAAAAACGATGAGAGAAAAAGAGAGAAGGGACAATGTTATTATCCTTTTACCACACTTGTGCTTCAAAGTAGCACCGTGATCTTCATAATAGAGAGTCTCTCATTTTGTCACTTTCATATACTAGTGGGAAATTTCATTATAGAACTTGGCTTGTATATTCCAATGAGGGGCTTCCTCAAATGCCCGAGGTCTTCGTGAGCAAGCAAGTTGGATGCACACCCACTTAGTTTTCTTTTTGAGCTTTCATACACTTATAGCTCTAGTGCATCCGTTGCATGGCAATCCCTACTCCTCGCATTAACATCAATTGATGGGCATCTCCATAGCCCGTTGATTAGCCTTGTTGATGTGAGACTTTCTCCTTTTTTGTCTTCCCACATAACCCCTACCATTATACCTTATTTCACCATAGTGCTATATCCATGGCTTGCGCTCATGTATTGCGTAAGAGTTGAAAAAGCTGAAGCGCGTTAAAAGTATGAACCAATTGCTTGGCTAAAACCGGGGTCGTACATGATATGAATATTTTGTGTGGGAAGATGGAGCATAGCGGACTATGCGATTTTGTAGGATAACTTGCTTTGGCTATGTTATTTTGATAAGACATAATTGCTTAGTTAGTATGCTTGAAGTATTATTGTTTTTATGTCAACATTAAACTTTTATCTTGAATCATATCAAATCTGAACATTCATGCCACAATAAGAAGGATTATGTTGAAATTATGCCAAGTAGCATTCCACATCAAAAATTCTGTTTTTATCATTTACCTACTCGAGGACGAGCAGGAATTAAGCTTGGGGATGCTTGATACGTCTCCAACATATCTATAATTTTTTATTGTTCCATGCTATATTATATTCTGTTTTGGACATTATTGGGCTTTATTATACACTTCTATAGTATTTTTGGGATCAACCTATTAACCGGAGGCCCAGCCCAGAATTGCTGTTTTTTGCCTATTTCAGAGTTTCGCAGAAAAAGAATATCAAACGGAGTCCAAACGGAATGAAACCTTCGGGAACGTGATTTTTGGAACGAACGTGATCCAGGGGACTTGGACCCTACGTCAAGAAATCAACCAGGAAGGCACGAGGTAGGGGGGCGCGCCTACCCCCCCCAGGCGCGCTCTCCACCCTCGTGGGCCCCCTGTTGCTCTACCGACGTACTCCTTCCTCCTATATATACCTACGTACCCCCAAAATACCAGATACGGAGCCAAAAACCTAATTCCACCGCCGCAACCTTCTGTATTTGTGAGTTCCCATCTTGGGGCCTGTTTCGGAGCTCCGCCGGAAGGGGCATCGATCACGGAGGGCTTCTACATCAACACCATAGCCTCTCTGATGATGTGTGAGTAGTTTACCTCAGACCTTCGGGTCCATAGTTATTAGCTAGATGGCTTCTTCTCTCTTTTTGGATCTCAATACAATGTTCTCCCCCCCTCTCATGGAGATCTATTCGATGTAATCTTCTTTTGCGGTGTGTTTGTTGAGATCGATGAATTGTGGGTTTATGATCAGGTTTATCTATGAACAATATTTGAATCTTCTGAATTCTTTTATGTATGATTGGTTATCTTTGCAAGTCTCTTCGAATTATCAGTTTGGTTTGGCCTACTAGATTGATCTTTCTTGCAATGGAAGAAGTGCTTAGCTTTGGGTTCAATCTTGCGGTGTCCTTTCCCAAAGTGATGAGGGGCAGCAAGGCACGTATTGTATTGTTGCCATCGAGGATAACAAGATGGGGTTTATATCATATTGCATGAGTTTATCCCTCTACATCATGTCATCTTGCTTAAAGCGTTACTCTGTTCTTATGAACTTAATACTCTAGATGCATGATGGATAGCGATCGATGTGTGGAGTAATAGTAGTAGATGCAGGCAGGAGTCGGTCTACTTGTCTCGGACGTGATGCCTATATACATGATCATACCTAGATATTCTCATAACTATGCTCAATTCTGTCAATTGCTCAACAGTAATTTGTTCACCCACCGTAAAATACTTATGCTCTCGAGAGAAGCCGCTAGTGAAACCTATGGCCCCCGGGTCTATTTTCCATCATATTAATCTTCCAACACTTAGCTATTTCCGTTGCCTTTTATTTTGCTTTTATTTTACTTTGCATCTTTATCATAAAAATACCAAAAATATTATTCTATCATATCTATCGGATCTCACTCTCATAAGTGACCGTGTAGGGATTGACAACCCCTTATCGCGTTGGTTGTGATGATTTATTTGTTTGTGTAGGTGCGAGGCACTCGTGCGTGGCCTCCTACGGGATTGATACCTTGGTTCTCAAAAACTGAGGGAAATACTTACGCTACTTTGTTGCATCACCCTTTCCCCTTCAAGGGAAAACCAACGCAGTGCTCAAGAGGTAGCAGTCTGCGGGGCCACCAGGTGGGGACAACCCACTGGCGCGCCAGAGAGAGGCGCCTGGTGGGTTGTGCCCACCCAGTGCCCTCTCCGCAGTCTTGGCTCGAAATTCTTATTATTGATATAAAATCCTCGCAAAGTTTCGTTCCATTCTGATAACTTTTATTTCTGCACAAAAACAACACCATGGTAGTTCTGCTGAAAACAGCGTCAGTCCGGGGTTAGTTTCATTCAAAACATGCAAATTAGAGTCTAAAACAAGAGGAAAAGCGTTAGGAAAAGTAGATACATTGGAGACGTACCAGAGCACAAGGGATCAGTTCTTCAAGGGACCGGCATGCAGCACAAGTAGATCAAGAAGAGCCAGAAGAGCAAGGTACTGCTAAGGGAGAAAGCTCCCTTGCGGGAGGCGAGCTTGACAAGGATGGGGTCACCCCCGGAAAAAAGCCTTCAGGACGTCCCGACAGGCCTGCCGGGGCTTATGGAGGCAGAACCGCCCCATCGCACCACCTCACCACGACGCACGTCGTCGATCAGTGCAGTGTCAAGCTCCAAAGTGACTAAGTGGCTGCTATCTGCCACATGACAACCACTTCCTACACGAAATACCTACAAGTGACACCCGTCCTGCGACGTGTTGAGCAAGCAAGCGTGAAGCTGGCAAAACAGCCCGGCAGGGCCTGCTGGGCGAGCTATGATGTGACGTTGAGCGGCGCATTTAATGCGCTCTGTCAGCCTGCAGAGTTAGGTATGATAGCACTGTTTGGTATCTAATGAGTGCATAATGACTGATTTGCCACTGTGGTGACCCCTTTATCTATAAAAGGAGGCCCAAGGCAACTAGAGAAAGGGCTAGCTAATCCACCCCCTCACACACTCATACATGCGTAGCCATTTTCGCCCCGAGTCAACCCTGTCGAGCAAGGGTGCAACGCTCACCGCCATTTTCCACCATCAATCCACCAAAGCAGGAGTAGGGTTTTACTCCTCACGGCGGCCCGAACCTGGGTAAAAACCGCCCGTGTGATCTCTACCATGTTGCTCCATGCTCCTCTCCTCTTTGTGCAACGTGCCATCCCCCCGCCGAACCAGAAAGGCACTCTTGGTCCCGTAGGTGGCCATGGTTTCCCGCGACATGTTGTGATGATGAACTCCTTGCTCTTGTGCTTCAAATGATAGTCTCCCCAACACTCAACTCTCTCTCTCTCACACATTTGGATATGGTGGAAAGATGATTTGAGTGGAAAGCAACTCGGGGAAGGCTAGAAATCAAGATTCTTGTGGTTGGCTTGGAATGTCTTGATCCCAACACATGAGTAGGTGGTTCTCTCTTATAAAATGTAGGCTGGAAGTGTAGGCACGTTCCGATGGCTCTCTCACATATGGAGAAGGAGGTGGAGGGGTATATATAACCTCCACACAAAATCCAACCGTTACACACATTTGACCCAACTCGGCCAGACCGAATAGAAGAACTAGGTGGGACCGATTTAGTTCAAAATTTGAACGTTAGGAATCTCGGTGGGACCGACTGGAACAACTCGGTGGGACCGATGTGCTAGCGCTTAGGGAAACCATCAACTAGGTGGGACCGATTGCATCACCTCGGTGAGACCGAAGTGAAGCAATAGGGCAACAGAGAAGATGTCAAGCAAACTTGGTGGGACCGATTGCACATTTCGGTGAGACCGAAATAATTGCAACAGGCAACAGAGAGTTTGCAAGGCCATCTCGGTGAGACCGAGATCCGTATCAGTGTGACCAAACTGTCTAGGGTTTCTGGCAGTGGCTAGGTCAAGAGAACTCGGTGGCGCCGGATAGATCATTTTGGTGGGGCCGAGTTTGACTTTGAGTTTTGGACATATTTGGAAATGAGAAAGTGGTTGAGGGTTTTGGAGCCATATCACTAAACACTTTGAGCAAGTAAACCATTAAGCAACACCTCATCCCCTTTTAATAGTATTGGCTTTCCTATTGACTCAATGTGATCTTGGATCACTAAAATATAAATGAAGAGTCTTGATCTTTTGCCAACATGCGTCCTTAGCATTTTGAGGGATCCACATCTCTAGTCCATGCCATGCCAATCATTGAACTTTCTGAAATATTTAACTTGAATGGATATTAGTTCAATGAGCTATATGTTGTTATGAATTACCAAAACCACCCGGGAATTAGTTGCACTTTCATTGTGCCTCCTACTGGATTGATACCTTAGTTCTTAACTGAGGGAAATACTTATCTCTACTTTGCTGCATCACCCTTTCCTCTTCAAGGGAAAAATCAGCGCAAGCTCAAGAAGTAGCACACGGTCCGAACGCGTTTTCTCCCGCAAACCGGAGACAAAAGTGGGGTAGCTTTGTGGGAGTCCGGACACCAGACACATAGGACTCCGACACCCCCGACCCACCCAAAACCCTTCCCGGACCCCACGCCTCCATCCACCCCATTTTCTCTTCTTCCTAGTTTCTCCCTTGCCTTCGCCGTCGCTCTACCACCCCGGCCGCCACGCCACACCCCTGCCGAAACTCTATGTCTCCGTCACTTCCAGCACTCCAGCAGGGCTCCACCCCGCTTCTCCTCCGCCGCCGTTCAACCCATGTCCTCCGCGGCCCCGTCAGGTACCATCCGCTACTGCTATACTCACCATGCTCGGCAACTGTTTGATGAATCGCCGGAGCTAAAAACATTTCCCCCTTCTTCTTTCTTTGTTGATTCATCTGACGAGGAGTATTCCAATGAGACAGCGGTGATGCATGCGGTCCTTGAAGACGCGGAGCGTGCGGGGGAACATGTTCTCAATTTCAAGGGCTCGATCTAGGGTCATCGAGTGCTCAACCACAACAGGGCGCGCGGCCATTTGACACTGATGGCCGACTACTTTGCCCCGGATGCACTCTTCGCTGACCATTTTCGCTGGCGTTTTCCGATGTGCAAGACTATCTTCGATTGTTTGTACTATGGCGTCCGGTCCTATGATGACAACTTCATCCTAAAGAAGGACGTCGTGGGAATGGTTGGCTTCTCTGGTAACCAGAAGTGCACGGCCGCACTCCGGATGCTCGCATATGGCACGACCGTTGATTCATGGGACGAGTACCTACGGATGTCTGAGAGCACATGCGGAGATGGCATGGTCAGGTTTGCAACTGCCGTGGTCGAAGTGTTCAGACCTCGGTACCTCTATGGCAAACACTAAGAGGCTCTTGGCAATCTCAAAAGCAAGAGGGTGGCCAGGTTTGCTTGGATTTCTTGACTGCATGCACTGAAAATGGAAGAACTGCCCGAAGGTTTTACAGGGGCAATATCAGAGTCATGTTAAGAAGCCCACCATCATTCTTGAAGCAGTTGTATCACAGGATCTTTCGATTTAGCATGCTTTTTTGGCATGCCCGAGTCTCACAATGACATGAATGTGTTGCAGTGATCATCGTTGTTTGCGAGGCTGACTGAAGGAAAAGCTCCTCCTTACCACTATACTGTCAATGGACATGAGTACAACATGCTTTACTATCTGGTTGACGGTATCTATCCTCCGTTGGCTACCTTTGTCAGCACCATCTCTAATTCAGTTGGCCAGAAAAAGGCTCACTTTATCCCAAAGACAAGAAGCAGTTAGAAAGGATGTTGAGAGGGCATTTGGATTTCTGCGGGCCCATTTTGCGGTTGGTCGTGACCCTGCTAGATTCAGAGACCTTGTGGGAGGTGATGACATGTTGTGTGATCATGCACAATATGATCGTCGAGGATGAGGGTGACGATGCTGCCTCATCTCTAGAATTTGAGAACATGGGTGATCCTATCCAACTTCCAGACCCGAGTCCGGCCATATTTGAAGAGTTTATTCAAATGCATCGAAAAATTCGGCATCGACCAACTCACGAGCAACTGAAGGAAGATCTGATTGAGAATCAGTGGGCGATTAAAGGGGAAAACAATGTTGGGATGTAATATCTGAACTTTTTAAAATTTAAACTACTGCTGCATGTGACTATTTGAACGTCTGTATCCTTCGTATGCGGCTAGTTGATCGTGCGGCTCAAAAAAATTGAGGAAGGCTGGATGCATGCAGCTACGATTGGATGGCGTTTTCTGGCACCCGTGTCCGCGTACTGGTCCGCCTGCCCACGGACGGATGCAGGAGGAAATTTGGAGGTGCCTTTGTAGGAAGAAAAAAGGTTAGGCTCCACCGCACGCAAGTACAAAGGCCACGTCAGCCGCCGGCGTCCCCACCAGCCACGACATGCGACGTGGACGTGCCGGATCACACACCGAAAGTTCCGCGCTGCAGCCGCCCGCGCAGTGAGACACCATCGGACGCGCACTGCGTTTCCCCACTGACCCGGACCAGGTCGGCCAGGAGCACGATGTTGTCCGGGTCGTCGTTCCGCTTCAATGCACGTGCCGTGCCGTGACATGGATGGTGGCGTCAAGCGCGGCCAAGAACGCAGCGGACACCCGAGCTACCCTACCGAGAGCGAGCCAGTCCAAGCGGAGCAGGCGGGCGGCCCGCACAGCATATAAAACTGCTCCCCATCCACCTTTCGTGTTGCTTCGTCTCCTCTCCCATTTGCCCCCGCCTCGCTCTCACGCTGCTCGCGTCACCCGACCCGGAAGCTCCCACGAACCACCCCCAATCCGTCAACGCGCCCGCCAGAGCCAAGGTATGATTTCCTCCCCCTCCCTGAACCGATTTGGTCCGTAGTTCCGATGGATCGTTCTGAACTCCTGGTAGATCCCCGCGCGAGGCGTCGGCTCGTAGTTTTTCCGGTGGTTTTGGCGCTGGCGTGGGGGCGTGGGTGGTTGGTAGTTTTTTTTTGAACTATGAAATTTCATTTCGATTAACCACTGTGCCCAGCAATATCGCCGGCAATCAAGTCTCGGATAAAATTAGGAACATCACCCGGCCATACGGCTTGGGGCACATGCACCATCTTCCATGGTGTTTGATCATCGGATTGGTATGATATGGTGCTGTTAAGTTTCTTATTAGGATCTTTAGCTGGTAGCTTGCGCAACATCCGTTGCAGGTCAAGTTGATGGGAAATACACGAGTTCCCTGGTGACCGCTGACCACGGGCTGCAGTATCTTTTCTGTTGACCGCTTCGGGTTCGGGGTGACCAGTGAATCGTGAACTAGTAGAATCTTTCCTAATTAAACACGTGATTTGCGAAAGATTGAATCAATCTCTTGATATATGTGTGTGGTACTTTTACCGTGATTGTAGCTGATTAAGAGTCAAATCCCCGGCTAATCATACCATGTAATACCTCGAGAAATCCTGCGTGATGACCGGCAAATTATCCGTTTGTTATCACGCGTTTGTCTTGTATCCATCTGTATATATGTGAGCAAATATTGTTGTGATGCTCAACCATGCCCCAAATGCCGTTGATCTTTTATTATCGATCGAAATTTGAAGAAACAGGCTGAAAAATAAGATTCTTCTATCGCAGAAAACCGCTTGAGAAATGGCTGAAGAGGATGTCCAGCCCATTGTGTGCGACAATGGCACCGGAATGGTCAAGGTCAGTTACCCTGTCTGTCATGGTGTCAATCCCAAATTCAGTTAGCATGTTGTTTGCCTGTTGTTACATTTCAGCGCGAACTGATCATCCGTCCATCCATTCGTGCCAAACTGCAGGCGGGGTTCGCCGGCGACGACGCGCCGAGGGCCGTGTTCCCCAGCATCGTGGGCAGGCCGCGGCACACGGGGGTGATGGTGGGGATGGGCCAGAAGGACGCGTACGTGGGCGACGAGGCGCAGTCCAAGCGAGGCATCCTGACCCTCAAGTACCCGATCGAGCACGGCGTGGTGGGCAACTGGGACGACATGGAGAAGATCTGGCACCACACCTTCTACAACGAGCTCCGGGTGGCACCGGAGGAGCACCCCGTGCTGCTCACCGAGGCGCCCATGAACCCCAAGGCCAACCGGGAGAAGATGACCCAGATCATGTTCGAGACTTTCAACTGCCCCGCCATGTACGTGGCCATCCAGGCCGTGCTCTCCCTCTACGCCAGCGGCCGGACCACCGGCATCGTCATGGACTCGGGCGATGGCGTCAGCCACACCGTCCCCATCTACGAAGGGTTCACGCTGCCCCACGCCATCATCCGGCTCGACCTCGCCGGCCGCGACCTCACCGACGGCCTCATGAAGATCATGACGGAGAGGGGCTACTCCTTCACCACCACCGCCGAGCGGGAAATCGTCAGGGACATCAAGGAGAAGCTCGCCTACGTCGCCCTCGACTACGAGCAGGAGCTGGAGACGGCCCGGACCAGCTCCGCCGTCGAGAAGAACTACGAGCTGCCGGACGGCCAGGTGATCACCATCGGGGCGGAGCGGTTCAGGTGCCCCGAGGTGCTCTTCCAGCCGTCCATGATCGGCATGGAGGCCGCCGGCATCCACGAGGCCACGTACAACTCCATCATGAAGTGCGATGTCGATATCAGGAAGGATCTGTACGGCAATGTTGTGCTCAGTGGGGGTTCCACCATGTTCCCTGGGATCGCCGACCGCATGAACAAGGAGATCACCGCGCTCGCGCCCAGCAGCATGAGGGTGAAGGTCGTCGCCCCGCCGGAGAGGAAGTACAGTGTCTGGATCGGCGGCTCCATTCTTGCCTCTCTCAGTACCTTCCAGCAGGTAACATTTTTTCCCTACATACTACTGATGCTCTGTTACTGCTCGTTTCACCCTGCGAAGAGACTAATGGCGTGCCCGTGTTTGTGTCGCAGATGTGGATCTCCAAGGCGGAGTACGATGAAGCTGGCCCGTCGATCGTCCACATGAAGTGCTTCTGATCAGTCCGTGGCTTGCCAACCTGTACCTGTCATTCAGTTGCTTGATGAGATCCAAATCGCATATGCTTGAATGTGTCATGGTTTCCACGGCGTTGTGGTTCACTGAAAGTGTTTTGGTCATGGAACAAATTTGAAAGGTAAGGTCGATTGATGGTTTCGAACAATTCTGTAGGACGTCAGGTCAGTTTCAGTGGGTTCACTGAAGCATGTAGTGTGGGACATTTATTTTGGTTTCGGCAATTCAGCTCATGCGTGTGCTGGAGACCTGAAACAGAGTGTCGTTTGTTTGCACCACCCCGGCGTGGGTGTTGATTCTTGTACCTTTTGTAGCGGTGGTTTCTGTCGAACTACCTGGTCTGTTCTCGTATGTAGAAGGAAGCTTATTTTGTTGGTACTTCAGCATTTGTACATTTTGAATTATTGAGGGAAGTTTGCGTTTGTTATCAGTTGTCTTTTATATGGAGTACGTATGTTGTGGTAAAAAAACATAAAACATGGAGTAGTTGGTTTGTTACGATTCTAGCAAGCCTGACAATTGCAATTACTCATCTAAAGGATGCTGGAGTACCTGTCTCCTGGGGCTATATGCAGCCTCGCACACCCCTTGCATTGTCCGATCGAGTCGTTGCGCTCCCTTCTCCTTGTGTCCGCTTCAGAGGTTCATGACTTGTGGGACGTGGCCGCAGGGGGGTGCTCGTGCAACGTCTTTTACGTGGCCGTTGCGTATGCGCTTTCTGCATTGGTGGGGTGGCGTTGGGCATTTTCACTTGTTGAACGCTGCATGATCGCCCTCCTTTTTGTCTACTTCTCTGTTGGGTCCCGACTGGTCTACTCGGCAGTTCGGTCTCGTCGCGACAGCGCATCCCCTGATAGGCGTGTTTCGGGGTGTGCGTGTCTACCCGGCTACTGAACCCCGCCTATTTGATATCGCTGGTTTGGCGCATTACTCCTTGTAAGATCAAGTATAGCGACCAAAGGGGATCAGGCGGTCTAAAGAAATTCTGAAGTACCTGAATGAAGCTTATTTTAACAATTTATTTGAAAGAACTATTCTTCTAAGAAAACATAGTTAACTAAACTAACAGAAAGCAGCCTAAAAGAATTCTGAAGTAGCACTGAAGAAATGCTAAAGCTAAACAGGAGTAAACTTAAGTAGCATGCAATCAAAGCAACTGAAAGATAGTACAGAGCTAAGCATGGAGCTAGGCAGCGGAACAATAAAGTTTTCAGATATGGGAGGAGTCAATGTCTTCAAAGGACACAAGTTGCACAAAGTAAAGTATGGTGAAGAAATTGGAACTGGATTGCTCGGTGAAGACATGGGGTTTGTTTACCCCAGTTCAAGTTGTTGGCTGGTACGTCTCATTCGTATGTGCACTTTCAAACATTTTTGCTATGTATTTCTCCTCAAACTTGCACAATTTGAATCAAGACTAATCCGGATTGATGTTGTTTTCAACAAACTTTGTAAGTCTTTGTTTTCTATGCAGAAAAAGAGCCAAATAAACTATGAAATATATAGAAAATGTTTTTCGAGAGAAAAGGGTCATGGAGCGAGAAGATGTAGCTCGGGGCACCTATGGGGCCCACGCAGCCATCCCCTAGCCGCATGGGGAGGGCCCATGGGCCCACATGCATCGCCTCTCAACGCCCTTTGGCATATATTTTTCCTTCGCCCTGAAACCCTCAATGTGATTTTTCGGGATTTTTCTTCAACACTCAGCCACCGCCACCTATGTTCATCTTCTAGGGTGGCTATTCGTAGGCGGGTCTGGAGAGGACGGAAAATATCTGGTGCATCGGAGCTTATCGTGCTACCGGTGCATCGAACTCACATTGTGCTTTTAAAATGTTTAAAAAAATCTGAAAAAAATTAGCATACTCACACAACATCAATGTAGGTTGTCACAAAATTTCAAGTCAAAATTCGAAACATAACTCAAAAAAAAAATGACAAACTCAACACTGAATAGTACATAACATAACTTGGGCTTTAGATTTGGCCCATTATCACACTGATGTCAAATTTGTTTTTTTTTGTATCTCGAAAAATATTTCAAATTTTTATACGAAATTTTGTGACATGATACACTGATGTTGTGTTAACATGCTAGAACTTTTTTAGATTTTTAAAAATATTCTATGGCATCCGGTGCACCGGTAGCATCACAAGTACGGGTGCGCCGGATACATTCCCCTGGAGAGGAGGATTCTTCGCTGTGGTTGTCACCAGTCACTTCTCCGTCAAACACCATCATGATCTCCCCACACATAATGCCGCCTCATTGCATGCGAATCCTATGGAATAATCCTATGTGTGTGTATATATGTTACACATAATTGGTGTCAGACCACTAAAAAATGCATGCCCCCGTTGCAACGCATGATCAATTAACTAGTCAAAATCAAATCTAAGTGTTTCTAATGATATTTTTGATAGATGGCTCATGGTGGTACATGACAACACTTTCAATGCGTGCCAGATATATTGCTTTGTTTCAGACCCGTTGCAACATGGACACCTTGTTAGGTGGCCTTTGTTTAAAGATAGTGATTCCTGGATTCTAACCCAGTCAAAATTGGATTCACAAACAAACAGTCAGATTTCTACATCAGTTCTCTAGAATCGATTCTCGAAATTGCACCGGGCACGCCTAGAAGCTGGAATCAACGATTTTGTTGATTTCCGAGATGCCACTTACCCCCTTTCAAATATGGGCCAACTTATCCCACTTATTACGATGGAAATGCCATCGGGTGCCTGATGACCAACAAGTATAGGGGATCTATCGTAGTCCTTTCGATAAGTAAGAGTGTCGAACCCAACGAGGAGCAGAAGGAAATGATAAGCAGTTTTCAGCAAGGTATTCTCTGCAAGCACTGAAATTACCGGTAACAGATAGTTTTGTGATAAGGTAATTTGTAACGAGTAACAAGTAACAAGTGTAAATAAAGTGCAGCAAGGTGGCCCAATCCTTTTTGTAGCAAAGGACAAGCCTGGACAATTTCTTATATGAAGAAAAACGCTCCCGAGGACACATGGTAATTATCGTCAAGCTAGTTTTCATCACGTTCATATGATTTGCGTTCGGTACTTTGATAATTTGATATGTGGGTGGACCGGTGCTTGGGAGATGTCCTTTCTTGGACAAGCATCCCACTTATGATTAACCCCTATTGCAAGCATCCGCAACTACAAAAGAAGTATTAAGGTAAACCTAACAATAGCATAAAACATATGGATCCAAATCAGCCCCTTACGAAGCAACGCATAAACTAGGGTTTAAGCTTGTGTCACTCTAGCAACCCATCATCTACTTATTACTTCTCAATGCCTTCCTCTAGGCCCAAACAATGGTGAAGTGTCATGTAGTCGACGTTCACATAACACCACTAGAGGAAAGACAACATACATCTCATCAAAATATTGAACGAATACCAAATTCACATGACTACTTATAGTAAGACTTCTCCCATGTCCTCAGGAACAAACGTAACTACTCACAAAGCATATTCATGTTCATAATCAGAGGGGTATTAATATGCATAATGGATCTGAACATATGATCTTCCACCGGATAAACCAACTAGCATCAACTACAAAGGGTAATCAACACTACTAGCAACCCACAGGTACCAATCTGAGGTTTTATGACAAAGATTGGATACAAGAGATGAACTAGGGTTTTAGAGGAGATGGGGCTGGTGAAGATGTTGATGGATATTGACCCCCTCCCGACGAGAGGATCGTTGGTGATGACGATGACGATGATTTCCCCCTCCCGGAGGGAAGTTTCCCTGGAAGAACAGCTCTGCCGGAGCTCTAGATTGGTTCCGCCAAGGTTCCGCCTCGTGGCGGCGGTGTTTCATCCCGCAAGGTTGCTTATGATTTTTTCCAAGGTAGAAGACACCATATAGCCAAAGATGGGCACTGGAGGCCTGCCAGGGGGCCCACGAGGTAGGAGGGCGCGCCCAGGGGGTAGGGCGCGCCCCCACCCTTGTGGCCAGGGTGTGGGCCCCCTCTGGTATTTTCTTCGCTCAATATTTATTTATAAATTCCAAAAATGACTTCCGTGAAGTTTCAGGACTTTTGGAGTTGTGCAGAATAGGTCTCTAATATTTGCTCCTTTTCCAGCCCAGAATTCCAGGTGCCGGCATTCTCCCTCTTCATGTAACCCTTGTAAAATAAGAGAGAATAGGCATAAGTATTGTGGCATAACGTGTAATAACAGCCCATAATGCAATAAATATCAATATAAAATCATGATGCAAAATGGACGTATCAACTCCCCCAACCTTAGACCTCGCTTGTCCTCAAGCGGAAGCCGAAAACGATAAATATGCCCACATGTTTAGAGATGTGTCGATAAAATAGAATACGGATATGAGGGCATCATGATCATTCTTATAACAACAACATTTATGAATATTCATATGATTTCTTATGCTCAAGTAATAATATATTCACAATGTAAAGTATGAATCAAAAACTTCATTGAGAACTAACAAACTATAATCTCAGTCATTGAAGCAATTGCAATTTATCATAACATCAGAAAGAGTCAATATAAGAGCTTTTCAGCAAGTCCACATACTCAAATATCATTTAGTCTTTCACAATTGCTAACACTCACGCAACACTTATGGGTATGGAGTTTTAATCGGACACAGAGAATGATAGGGGCTTATAGTGTTGCCTCCCAACCTTTTACCTCAAGGGTAATGTCAACAATAATAGTTCATGCTAACTTACATCCAATTGGATATATATATCAGGATCTTTCCAACACAATGTGCTTGCCAAAGGATAAAATATAAAAAGGAAAGGTGAAGATCACCATGACTCTTGCATAAGGAATAAGACGAAAGTAAAAGATAGGCCCTTCGCAGAGGGAAGCA
This sequence comes from Aegilops longissima, assembly GCA_021605205.1. Lineage (NCBI taxonomy): Eukaryota > Viridiplantae > Streptophyta > Magnoliopsida > Poales > Poaceae > Aegilops > Aegilops longissima. The sequence goes on from CM038678.1 coordinate 622,622,966, forward strand.
GAGGTTGTCATGCACTTTCATGGTTGGATGCACGAAATCTTAATGCAAAAGAACGTCACTTTATATTGCCACTTGTGATATGGACCTTTATTATGTAGTCCGTAGCTTTTATTTCTTCCACATCACAAGATCGTATAAAGCTTATTTTCTCCACACTAATAAATCATACATATTTAGAGAGCAATTTTTATTGCTTGCACCGATGACAACTTACTTGAAGGATCTTGCTCAATCCATAGGTAGATATGGTGGACACTCATGGCAAAACTGGTTTTGAGGGTATTCGGAAGCACAAGTAGTATCTCTACTTGGTGCAAAGAATTTGGCTAGCATGAGAGGGAAAGGCAAGCTCAACATGTTGGATGATACATGACAATATACTTTATTTCAGATATAAGAAAACATAACCCATTACGTTGTCTTCCTTGTCCAACATCAACTCTTTAGTATGTCATATTTTAATGAGTGCTCACAATCATAAAAGATGTCCAAGATAGTATATTTATATGTGGAACCTCTCTTTCTTTATTACTTCCTATTAATTGCAACGATGACCAAAACTATGTTTGTCAACTCTCAACAACTTTTAATCATCATACTCTTTATATGTGAAGTCATTACTCTCCATAAGATCAATTTGATCTCTTTATTTCTTTTTATTCTTTATGTTTCTTTTATTCCCTCAAGATCATAGCAAGATAATCAAGCCCTTGACTCAACACTAATCTTTATTATATATAGCTCACGGCCTCGATTACATAGAAGGATCAAGAAGCAAAACTCAAAACTAAATCATACTAAAACTTTATTCTACTAGATCAAGATATTACTAAAAGGATCAAACTAAGAAAAACGGTAAATATAGGAGTGTGATGGTGATACGATACCGGGCACCTCCCCCAAGCTTGGCAGTTGCCAAGGGGAGTGCCCATACCCATGTGATTATATCTCTTTTGCTGATGAGGAGGGTGGTGGTGATGATGGGTAGTCGCACATCGAGCATAGGAGATCTTCCAATTTGCGGATAATGCCTTTGAGTGCGATGATATGATCCTTCAACAAAATATTTTCACGTGTGAGATACTTGTTTTGTATACGAGCTAACTCAATCATCTTGAAAGCTTCAATCTCACTGGGGGTAAAGAGAGGTGGAAGGATGTCTTCTTCTTCTTCTGCCGGAGCTTGATCCTCCTTGGCTTTCTTGATTCCTTCATCCTTGTTGATCTCCCCGGGTTCTTCTCTCTTCAGATCCATCTTCATTAGCCAAGCATCATTGCCCTCATTGTTGGAGGCGTGGGGAAACGACATGATGCCTGGCCTTGACAACTCTGGTAGAAATAGCTCGAAATGAAAATAGAGGATATTTGCGGGATACGAGAGTCAAAACCTTCGGGAGATTATATAATGAATTTTTACCGACCAAAAGAAGTATCGTGCAAGAAAACGGAGTCCAGAGAGCACACGAGGTGCCCACGAGGCGGGCGCGCCGGGGGGGGGCGCGCCCCACCTCGTGGAAGCCTCGTGTCCTTCCCGGACTACTTCTTATTTTCCAATTTTATTAAATATTCCAAGACGGAGAAAAATTGCCATTAGAACTATCTTGGAGTTGGTTTACTTACCGTACCACATACCTATTCCTTTTTGGAGTCTGAAACATTCTGGAAAGTGTCCCTTATAACTCCTCCGGGGTTACGGTTTCAATAACATTAGTTTCAACATTAATAGGATTACCTGAGATATAATGTTTGATTCTTTGACCGTACACCACATTTGGATTTGTGCCTTCAAAGTTGTTGATTTTTATGGCACCGGAATGATAGACCTCCTCGATAACATAAGGACCTTCCTATTTAGAGAGAAGTTCTCCTACAAAAAATCTTAAACGAGAGTTGAATAGCAACACATAATCACCTACATTAAACTCACGCTTTTGTATCCTTTTGTCATGACATCTTTTAACTTTTTCCTTAAACAATTTGGCATTCTCATAGGCCTGGGTTCTCCATTCATCAAGTGAACTAATGTCAAAAAGCCTCTTCTCACCGGCAAGTTTGAAATCATAGTTGAGCTCTTTAATAGCCCAATATGCCTTTTGTTCTAGTTCAAGAGGTAAGTGACATGCTTTTCCATAAACCATCTTATACGGAGACATACCCATAGGATTTTTATATGCAGTTCTATAGGCCCATAATGCATCATCAAGTTTCTTGGACCAATTGTAACATCCCAAATTTTCAATTTGGAATGTTATACATAGGTCATTCATGCATATCATATTTTATTTGCATCTTCGTTCCACAATCCTCGAAATCCTAAGAAACTCAAGGACCCTCGGAGAGAGTTGGGAATTTTCCGGTTTTCATATTTGATTTTATCGAATAGTGAAAACGTGGATTTTTTATTTTAATTATTTTTCTCTCCGGAAAAATATTTCATAATAAAATAAATGAGAGGAGATAATATGACTTCTTCAAAACAATTGAAATATTGGAGAAAAATGTTAAAATCATTAGTTCGTTTTTTGTTTGATTTTATTTGGATTTTATTTGCCCTAGAAAAATTGCATTTTAGGGCCAAGAAAATGTTCATCTCGTTCTAAATATTTCATTTAGACGGTGAAAAATTGTTTTGGCATTATTAGATTTTTATTTATTTTATAGGAGTTTTTCTGTCGGCAGAACTATTTTAAAAATCCCAGCTTGGCAGCCTAAGGCCCAGCCAGAGCAGCCCGCCCGGCCGCCGCCGCCGCCTCACAAGCGCTGCTTAGCCGCCACCGCCACTCGGACCGGATCCGAGTTGGACTCCGCCTCGCTGCCGCCTTGCCCCCTCCTCCAAGCAGCCCCCCTCTCTTAAATACCGCCACCCCGCCACACACCACCACCACCCACCACCACCGCCCGCCGCCACTGAGCCGCCTGAGCCACAACCGCCATGAGCGCGCCTTGCCGCCGCTTCGAGTCGCCGCCGCCGCCCCGCCATTGCCGCAGCCAAGCCCCGCGCCACCCCACGCCCCGCCGGAGCCCCGCCTCGCCGGACCTCTCGCCGGAGGTATTCGCCGGATCCGAGACCGCCGTTTTTTTAAAAAAGCCGTTCGGTTTTTTTTTCGAAACCCTAGTTTTCGTTTTTTATATAGATCAGTTTTTCTCCGGTTTATTTATTTAGCGAGCGTTCGCTCGTTCGTTCGTTTTAACGAACGCGTTCTTCGTATAGGTTCAGTTAACGAACGTTCGTTCGTTAGTCTGTTCATCAGTTTTCTTTTTATCGGATTTATTCCGCGATTTTTCTGATCGCGATTTCTGATCCGATTTTTGATCTAGTATAACTTTTCGCTCGTTTATCGGAATCAGGCGATTCAAGCGCCTAGAGTTTCATCTTGAAACCCTCTTTCCGAATAATCAACTCAAAAAATTTTTGCCTCTGTAAAATTTGACCCTAGTTCAGATTAGTAAACGGATCTTGTTTCTTTCGCCGTTTGAGTTTCGTTGCTCCGTTTGGTTTGATTGTTTTTGCGAACCGGAGTTCTTAAGTTGAACTCTCCGGTCAACCTCTTTTATTTGAGTTTTCGCTCGTGCATCTTTGCTTGTTGCTTATGTATGTTATTGTTTGCTTGCGATAGAATTCCCGGAGTGCGAAGCGTGTTACTACGAGTCTCTAGGATTCATGGATCGTCAGCAAGGCAAGTAACACTTTGATCATACTCTTTTCATACCCAGTTTTTATGCATTAGTTCCAATCCTCAAACATTGCATTATTAGGATGTCATTAACTTGTGGGTTGGGAAGTAGTAGTTGAGGTAGAACCTATTGCCCTGTTACTATCAAACCCTTGGGAGTTACTTCTACGTGTTGCTTATATTGCTATGCTATGCTCGTAGACATGGTTGGGTTTGAGTGAATCCATGACAGATGTGAGATTGTTAATTAATGATTTAATTTAAGGTGGCAACTTTAATACACATCTGGGTGGATTGAGGCACTGGGGAACCAGGTGTTATGCTTTTATTTTGGAAATCCGGTGCCGTGTGATCTTCCTATGGACCGCCACCAGGCTCAAAGGGAACTGAGATTATTCATGCTAGAAACTTCCGTGTGCAGCCACAAGCTACTATGGGTTCTAGCATAGTTGAGTAAGTTACGTGAAGCTCTTGAAGAGGTAGATCAGCGAGATAGTGGGTTTTGTAGGTTTGGTATGGTCTACCGGAGTAGAGAGTTAAAGTTTACGAAAGCGTGTCTCGGTCATCCGTTTCTCAAACACCGTGCAGTGCGAGAAATCAACGGAGGCAATCGAGTCTTGTGGGGAAAAGTGCGCAAACCTCTGTAGAGTGTACAATCTAATCATGGTTAGTCATGTCCCCGGTTATGGACAATTTTGAGTATCTAGTACTTGAGTTATCACATGTATCTCATCACTCTTAAATAATATTGTTGGGTTGTTAACTACTTTAATTGGGATTGAGTTGGGGTTATACCTTCTCAATGTTTCAACCACCATGGTAGTTAAATTAAAATCTATTCCTTTGTTGTAGGGAAAAATTGGCTTTTCGCAAAACTATAACCATAGAGCTTTACACCAGCCAAATATGCATGTAGTGATAGCATTATTCTGTTCCTGCTCTATTGTGTTATATTGCCAGCATATTCCATGTGCCTAACCCGTTTTTGGGCTGCAACGTATTATGTTGCAGACTTTTCAGACGAAGAGTAAGGTTCGTTAGGTCGTTGCCGTGCAGCTCAGCTATGCCGTTGGAGTTGATGGACTCACTTTATCTTCCAAGCCTTCATTTGTTATCGCATTAGATGGCCTTAAGCCATATTATTGTAATAAGTTCTCTTTTGGAGACATTCGATGTAATAAGTGTGTGATTGCTACTCTGTTATAAATCCTTGATCTTGTGTGTGTCGGCATTCTTGGTCCGAGGATGACCTTTGGAACACGAGACTTGACCATCGAGGTCAGGTCGCTACAAGATGGTATCGAGCACATCTTGAGTGTAGGACACGACCACTAAGATAAACCATAGGTCACTCTTCTCTACTCATTTCGACTCCTCTCCATTTTCCAATCTTTAGGATGACGGAGATGAAGAACAAGTTTGCACAACCGGATGAAGACACACCTTTTGGACGCCACTTGAAGGAAGTCACTAGGTACTTGAATATTGGAATACCAAGCTTCACCAGGACGTACAACACCACCTTACCAGAAGAGGAGCGCTGGATGATTCAAGTACAAGTTCCAGGAAGGAGGTTCTCACCAACTTCTAAACCCATAGAATTTTCTTTCGAAGCACCCACTTGGAGTCTAGGCAAGAGCATGGCAGCCCACATTACCATGGGATGCATTGGAGAAGTCTACAACAGGGAGCTTAAGGACACCATCTATCAAATATGTGGGCGCAGAGACGAGCAATGGGAAGTAATCAGCACCAAGAAGGATAGATCCGTTGCAGCTTTCATCCGAGCTAAACCGCACATTCGACGTCGGAGAACCGGATGTCTTGAGACATGATGGAGTTGAAGAAGGCGAAGACCAGGATCATCGAGCTGGAGGAAGAACTCAAGTTTACACGCGATGGATATGAGGAGGAAATCAAGACACTACTGGAGAAGAACGACGACCTAGTTAAGAAGATCGGAGTATTCATGGGAGGACCAGCACCGGAAGAAAAAGACGATGACCCCACTTGCCCGGACAACTACATCATCATCGACGACACCGATTCCGATCCAAGTGATGATGACTACAAAGACGAAGCTGGAGCAGATATCATGGAGGCTTCCACCGATCAAAATTTCTAGATGACCACCATATATTAGTAGAATTTTCCCCATGTATCTAGTAGTAGTTGAGCACTTTTGCGATAGTCCTAGACCGTTTGTATGACCTTGCTTGATTGATTGAGTGAAATGTTTGTGTTTGCCTCATGTGCATGGGTAGTGTTTTCTCATTAGACCTTTTTCTATTCCAAACTCTTCCATCTAAACCCATCAGATGCCTCTGAGACGTGACACCGGTTTTGTTTTCCCACCGGAGCTCACCCAGTTGATCCAGCAGCAGAATGCTTTGATGCAATTGCTAGTTCAGAACACGGGCAACAACAACAACAATAACCCGCCGCTAGTGGACAATTTAGCTGTTTCACGAGTTACTGACCGCGGTGTTTTCCAGTAGCACCGAGCCAATAGTTGCTGATGATTGGCTACGCCGTATTGGAAGGGAGTTGACCACCGCAGGTTGCACAGATGCTGAGAAGGTGCGCTTTGCCGTACATCAATTGGATGGACCAGCAGCCGCATGGTGGGAGAATTACACGGCTACTTTTCCTATAGCCAACGTCACTTGGACCAGTTTCAGCAAGCCTTTCGCACGGCCCATGTCTCAAGCTGGAGCCATGCAAATGAAGAAGCGAGTTTCGCAACTTGCGCCGAGGGAACCGTCTTGTAGCTCGATGCGTGGATGATTTAGCAAGTTATCACGCTATGCCCGATGATGTGACCACAGATGCATAAGCGGGAGAAGTTTATGGAAGGGCTGAATGATGAGATGAGCATGCAGTTGATGGTGGCAACCTTCAACAACTACTAGGAGTTGGTAGACAAGGCCCTTATGATTGAAGGAAAGCAGCAGCAAATTGAGAGCCGTAAGAGGAAGTATGGACAAGGGAAGTATAATTCAGGAGCTCAACGAAGCCCGCTTAACCCGAACTCGGGAGGACCTGTTCATAATCATGGAGGTCACAACCACCTTTGGAGGAGGATCGCATAACCACAATGGTGCTAAGAATGGAAATGGGAGCGGAGTTAATAACAATCGAACCGCTCCAACCCAGCTACACCCGCCAAAAGGGACCTGAGTCAAGTTACTTGCTTTAAGTGCGGGAAGACAAGGCACTATGCCAATGATTGCCTGAAGGAAGGAATGGAAAGCGAAATGGGGCGCTGGGAAGAAGCCCGATCCATTCAACAAAGGACAAGTGAACCACGTTAACGTGGAGGAAGTTGAAAAAGCGGCGGACGCGGTAATAGGTAAGTTTTTGGTTAAGTCATTTACCGCTCTTGTTCTTTTCGAATCTTGGTGCATCGCATTCATACATATCAAGGGATTTGTGGATAAGTTTAAACTACCAACCCAAACCCTTAGGACCCCTCTTTTAGTGAGCTACTTTGGAGCATAGTACATGGCTAGCCGATGGTGCAACCAGATACCCCTAACCATTGGCACACATGTTTTTCCGTCTGACCTAATTATCTTGGAGTCGCAAGGATGGGATGTGATATTATGTATGGACTGGATGTCAAAGTATGGAGGAAGCATTGACTGTGCTAGCAAAACAATTTATCTTACCACCCAGGAGGGAAAAAGGATTAAGTATGTATCTAGGCATGTGCTTAGGAGGAGCCAAGTAAATGCCCTCACGGTAGTTGTTCAGGAGGAAGTACCAGTAGTAAAGGATTTTCCGGATGTTTCCCTAGAGGAGTTACCAGGCATGCCACCGGATCGAGACATCAAGTTTTTGATAGAGCTATTGCCAGGTACAGGGCCAATATCCAAGAGATCTTACCGGATGCCCGCAAATGATCTGGAGGAAATCAAGAAACAGATCAAGGAGTTGTTGGAGAAAGGTTATATTCGAAGGAGTTCATCACCTTGGGGAGCCCCAGTGATTTTGGTTGAGAAGAAGGATAAATCCCTAAGGATGGTTGTTGATTACCGAGCCTTGAATGAAGTAACGATTAAGAACAAGTACCCACTGCCGATGATCAATGATCTGTTTGATCAGCTGCAAGGAGCCAAGGTGTTTTCGAAGATCGATCTATGATCAGGATACCATCAGTTGAAGATCCGAGAGAAGGATATACCAAAGACAACATTCACCATGCAGTATGGATTATACGAGTATACGGTCATGTCGTTTGGACTGACTAACGCCCCTGCCTATTTCATGAGTATGACGAACAAAGTGTTCATGGAGTATTTGGACAAGTTTGTTGTGGTGTTTATTGATGACATTATGGTATACTCAAAGAACGAAGAGGAGCACAAGGAGCACTTGCGTTTAGTTCTCGAGAAACTCAGGGAACACCAGTTATCGCCAAATTCAGCAAGTGCGAGTTTTGGTTGAAGGAAGTTAGATTTCTTGGGCATGTTATATCGGGAGAAGGTATAGCGGTGGACCCCACAAGGTTCGATCGATCCTTGAATGGTTGGCACCCACGCCGGTTGGCGAGATCCGCGTTTCCTTGGACTCGCGAGGATATTATCGGAGGTTCATTGAGAATTTTTCCAAGATTGCTAAGCCAATGAGTGAACTATTGAAGAAGGATACCAAGTTTAAATGGACAGAAGATTGCGAGGCAAGTTTTCAGGAATTGAAGAAACGTTTGACTACAACCCCAGTGCTAACACTGCCAGATATACATAAGGAGTTTCAAGTATATTGTGACGCCTCACGCTTGGGACTTGGATGTGTGCTTATGCAGGACGGAAAGGTTGTTTCGTATGCCTCACGACAACTGAAGCCCCATGAGTTGAACTATGCCACGCATGATTTGGAGCTAGCAGCATAGTGCATGCATTGAAGACTTGGAGACATTATCTTATTGGAAACCGTTGTGATGTGTACACGGATCATAAGAGTTTGAAGTACATTTTCACACAGAAGGAGTTGAACCTTAGACCAAGGAGATGGTTGGAACTTATAAAGGATTATGACATGAAGCTGCACTATCATCCCGGAAAGGCCAATGTCGTAGCAGACGCTTTGAGCCGGAAGAGTTACGCTAATATCCTTGAAAGTAAGGGATTGCCGAAGGAGTTAGCTGAAGATATCATTGAACTTCGGTTGGAGATTGTTCCAAGAGGTTTCATTGCAACAATGGAAGTTCAGTCTACATTGTTGGACAAGATTCGAGAAGCTCAGAAGGAAGACAAAGAGATTGCTGAGATAAAGGAGAAGATGAGCAAAGGAAAGGCCAAAGGTTTTCGCGAGGATGAGCACGATACCTTATGGTTTGAGGATCGAGTTTATGTGCCTAATAACCGAGAAATCAGGAAGTTAATACTTCAGGAGGCTCATGACTCACCATACTCGATATACCCCAGAAACACCAAGATGTATTTGGATTTGAAAGAACGTTTACGGTGGACTGGTATGAAGAAGGATATTGCAGTATGTAGCTGTATGTGATGTATGTCATAGAGTGAAGGCGAGCATCGAAGCCAGGGGGACTATTACAGCCTATGCCGATACCGAATGGAAGTGGGATAAACTTGGCATGGACTTTATCACGGATTGCCCGGGACCAAAGCAGGATATGACTCAATATGGGTAGTAGTGGATCGCTTGACCAAAGTGGCTCACTTCATCCAGTGAAAACAACTTATACAAGTGCAAAGTTGGCCAAGATATATATGTCGAGGATCGTATGTTTGCATGGAGTTCGAGGACCATCGTGTCGAGATAGAGAACACAATTTACTTCAAAGTTTTGGCATCGAGTTACACGGACCATGGAGTGCAGATTGGAGTTGATATAGCATTTCACCCAGAGCGGATGGGCGGATAGAGAGAGTCAACCAGATTACGGAGGACATGTTGAGAGCATGCGCTAGATTATGGATCTAGTTGGGATGACAATTTGCCTTACTGAGTTACGATACAACAATAGCTACCGAGGCCGGTTTGAAGATGGCACCGTTCGAAGCTCTGTATGGGCGAGATGTAGAACACCACGATGTGGGATGAGGTAGGAGACCGTCGGTTGTTTGGACCAGATTTGATCAAAGAGTCGGAGGAGAAGGTTAAACTGATTCGTGATAGGCGAAGATTGCTCGATCCGAGCGGAAGAGTTATCACGGACTCAAAGCGCAAGGAGGTAACCTATGAGATTGGAGCGAGCATATCTACGAGTATCACCCTTGCGAGGAGTGAAACGTTTTGGAGTTAAGGGAAAATTAGCTCCAAGATTCGTAGGACCGTACCTGTTTTGGAACGGATGGGAGAAGTTGCCTACAAGCTGGAGTTACTTGAAGGATTCTCAGGAGTTCATGATGTGTTCCTCGTCTCACAGTTGAAGAAGTGTCATGCTGAGATGGCCGATATACCATTAAGAGATACAGTGCCCATGGAGGCGATTTAGTTGGACAGTGATCTGACTTATGAGGAGAAGCCAGTAAAGATTCTTGACTTTGCCAGCCGAGTCACCCGCAACAAGGTTATCAAGTTTTGCAAAGTTCAGTGGAGCCACCATACCGAGGAGGAAGCCACCTGGGAATGAGAGGATGATATTCACAAGGACCACCCGCACCTATTTTCTAGCCAACCCGAATCTCGAGAACGAGATTCATCTTAAGGGGGGTAGGTTTGTAACATCCCAAATTTTCAATTTGGAATGTTATACATAGGTCATTCATGCATATCATATTTTATTTGCATCTTCGTTCCGCAATCCTAGAAATCCTAAGCAACTCAAGGACCCTCGGAGAGAGTTGGGAATTTTCCGGTTTTCATATTTGATTTTATCAAATAGTGAAAACGAGGATTTTTGATTTTAATCATTTTTCTCTCCTGAAAAATATTTCATAATAAAATAAATGAGAGGAGATAATATGACTTCTTCAAAACAATTGAAATATTAGAGGGAAAATGTTAAAATCATTAGTTCGTTTTTTGTTTGATTTTATTTGGATTCTATATGCCCTAGAAAAAATGCACGTTTTCAAAAATTGCATTTTAGGGCCAAGAAAATGTTCATCTCGTTCTAAATATTTCATTTAGACGGTGAAAATTTGTTTTGGCATTATTAGATTTTTATTTTATTTTATAGGAGTTTTTCTGTCGACGGAACTATTTTTTAAAAAATCCTCATACCGAAATAAGCCTAAAGCCCAACCAGCAGCCCGGCCCGGCCGCCGCCGCCACTCGGACCGAGTCGAGTTGGACTCGCCTCGCCGCCGCCTTGCCCCCTCCTCCAAGCAGCCCCCTCTCTTAAATACCGCCACCCGCCGCCACACACCACCACCACCCACCGCCCTTGCCCTTGCCGGAGCCGCCCCGAGCCACCGCCGCCGCCGCCCGAGTCTCCGCCACCACCTCCGTCGCCGTCGCCGCCAAGCCCCGCGCCACCCCACGCCCCGCCTGAGCCCCGCCTCGCCGGACCTCTCGTCGGAGGTATCCGCCGGATCCGAGACCGCCGTTTTTTCGGTTTATTTTTTTTCGAAACCCTAGTTTTCGTTTTTTATATAGATCAGTTTTTCTCCGGTTTATTTATTTAGCGAGCGTTCGCTCGTTCGTTCGTTTTAACGAACGCGTTCTTCGTATAGGTTCAGTTAACGAATGTTCGTTCGTTAGTCTGTTCGTCAGTTTTCTTTTTATCGGATTTATTCCACGATTTTTCTGATCGCGATTTCTGATCCGATTTTCGATCTAGTATAACTTTTCGCTCGTTTATCGGAATCAGGCGATTCAAGCGCCTAGAGTTTCATCTTCAAACCCTCTTTCTGAATAATCAACACAAACAAGTTTTTGCCTCTGTAAAATTTGACCCTAGTTCAGATTAGTAAACGGATCTTGTTTATTTCGCCGTTTGAGTTTCGTTGCTCCGTTTGGTTTGATTCTTTTTGCGAACGAGTTCTTAAGTTGAACTCTCGGTCAACCTCTTTTATTTGAGTTTTAAACTTGTGCATCTTTGCTTGTTGCTTATGTATGTTATTGTTTGCTTGCGATAGAATTCCCGGTGCTAAGCGTGTTACTCTGAGTCTCTAGGATTCACGGATCGTCAGCAAGGCAAGTAACACTTTGATCATACTCTTTTCATACCCAGTTTTTATGCATTAGTTCCAATCCTCAAACATTGCACGATTAGGATGTCATTAACTTGTGGGTTGGGAAGTAGTAGTTGAGGTAGAACCTATTGCCCTGTTACTATCAAACCCTTGGGAGTTACTTCTACGTGTTGCTTATATTGCTATGCTATGCTCGTAGACGTGGTTGGGTTTGAGTTAATCCATGACAGATGTGAGATTATTAATTAATGGTTTAATTTAAGGTGGCAACTTTAATATACATCTGGGTGGATTGAGGCACCTCTGAACCAGTGTTGTGCATTTTATTTTTGGAAATCCCGGGGTACCGTGTGATCTTCCTATGGACCGCCACCAGGCTCAAAGGGCTGAGATTATTCATGCTAGAAACTTCCGTGTGCAGCCACAAGCTACTATGGGTTCTAGCATAGTTGAGTAAGTTACGTGAAGCTCTTGAAGAGGTAGATCAGCAGGTAGTGGGTTTTGTAGGTTTGGTATGGTCTACCCGGAGTAGAGAGTTAAAGTTTCTGAAAGACTGTGTCTCGGTCATCCGTTTCTCAAACACCGTGCAGTGCAAGAAATCAACGGAGGTGATCGAGTCTTGTGGGGAAAAGTGCGCAAACCTCTGCAGAGTGTACAATCTAATCATGGTTAGCCGTGTCCCCGGTTATGGACAATTTTGAGTATCTAGTACTTGAGTTATCACATGTATTTCATCACTCTTAATTAATATTGTTGGGTTGTTAACTACTTTAATTGGGATTGAGTTGGGGTTATATCTTCTTAATGTTTCAACCACCATGATAGTTAAATTAAAATCTATTCCTTTGTTGTAGCGGAAAATTGGCTTTTCGCAAAACTATAACCATAGAGCTTTCCACCAGCCAAATATGCATGTAGTGATAGCATTATTCATTTCCGCTCTCTTGTGTTATATTGCGGCATATTCCATGTCTTGACCCGTTTCGGGCTGCAGCGTATTATGTTGCAGACTTTTCAGACGAGGAGTAAGGTTCGTTAGGTCGTTGCCGTGCAGCTCAGCTATGTCGTTGGAGTTGATGGACTCACTTTATCTTCCAAGCCTTCCGTTGTTATCACATTAGATGGCCTTAAGCCATATTATTGTAATAAGTTCTCTTTTGGAGACACTCGATGTAATAAGTGTGTGATTGCTACTCTGTTATAAATCCTTCGAGTACTGTGTGTGTTAGCATTACTGATCCAGGGATGACACCGGAACACAGAGACTTGACCATCTGAGTTCGGGTCGCTACACCAATTCTTTCTAGATCTATTAACAGTCTTTTGCAGAACTAATTTGAACTCTCTATTACTCAATTCTACTTGACCACTAGACTGTGGGTGATAAGGGGATGCAATTCTATGATTAACATCATATTTAGCAAGCATTTTATGAAAGGCACCATGAATAAAATGTGAACCACCATCAGTCATTAAATATCTAGGGACTCCAAACCTCGGAAAAATAACTTCTTTAAGCATCTTAATAGAGGTGTTATGATCAGCACTACTAGCTGGAATAGCCTCTACCCACTTAGTAATGTAATCAACAACAATTAAAATATGTGTATACCCATTAGAGGAAGGAAATGGTCCCATGTAATCAAAGCCCCAAACATCAAATGGTTCAATAACAAGTGAATAATTCATAGGCATTTCTTGACGTCTACTAATATTACCAATTCTTTGACATTCATCACAAGACAAGACAAACTTATGGGCATCCTTGAAGAACAGCATATTGAATAACATTTAATTTCTTATCAACTCTTTGTCCTAGAACAGCACCTACAGCATAATCACTAGCATCACACATAATTTCAAAATGTAAATTCCAATCAGGTGGCTGAACAATAGGTGCAGAAATCAAAGCTTTCTTAAGTAATTCAAATGCTTCTACACAATCATCATCAAAGACAAAAGTTATATCTTTTTGTAATAGATTAGTCAGAGGCCGAGAAGTTTTTTGAGAAGTCCTTAATGAACCTCCTATAAAAACCGGCATGACCAAGGAAACTTCTTATACCTTTGATGTCCTTGGGACATGGCATCTTTTCAATAGCATCAACTTTAGTTTTATCAACTTCAATACCTCTTTCATAAATTTTATGCCCCAAGACAATACCTTCATTAACCATAAAGTGGCATTTCTCCCAATTCAAGACAAGATTAGTTTCTTCACATCTCTGCAAAACTCGACCAAGGTTGCTCAAGCAATCATCAAAAGAGGATACATAAACGGAAAAATCATCCATGAAAACCTCACAAATCTTTTCACAAAAGTCAGAGAATATAGCCATCATGCATCTTTGAAAGGTAGCAGGTGCATTACATAAACCAAAAGGCATACGTCTATAAGCAAAGGTACCGAAAGGGCAAGTAAAAGGGGTATTTTCTTGATCCTCAGCTGACACAGGTATTTGAGAGAAACCAGAGTAACCATCTAGAAAGCAAAAATGTGTATGTTTGGATAGTCTTTCTAGCATTTGATCAATAAAAGGCAAAGGGTAATGATCCTTTTTAGTAGCTTTATTTAGTTTGCGGAAATCAATTGCCATTCTATAACCTGTAAAAATTCTTTGCGGGATCAATTCATCTTCGTCATTAGGAACGACAGTAGTACCTCCCTTCTTAGGGACACAATGGGCAGGACTTACCCACTGACTATCAGCAACGGGATAAATTATACCTGCCTCAAGGAGCTTTAATATTTCCTTTCTTACCACTTCTTTCATCTTAGGATTTAGCCGTCGTTGGTGATCAATAACTGGTTTGGCCTCCTTCTCCAAATTTATTTTGTGTTGACATAGAGTGGGACTTATGCCCTTAAGATCATCAAGAGTATATCCAATAGCAGCACGGTGCTTCTTCAGAGTTTTCAATAATTTCTCTTCCTCCTTCTCTGAAAGGTTAGCACTAATAATAACAGGATATATCTTCTTTTCATCAAGATAAGCATATTTAAGAGTATCAGGTAATGGTTTAAGCTCAAACACGGTATCACCCTTGGGTGGAGGAGGATCCCCTAGGATTTCAACAGGCAAGTTGTGTTTCATAATAGGCCCCTGTTTAAAGAATACTTCATCTATTTCCCTTCTTTCATTCATAAACATATCATTTTCATGCTCTAGCAAATATTGTTCTAAAGGATCATTAGGAGGCACGACAATAGAAGCAAGACCAATAATTTCATCCTTACTAGACAATTCCTCATCACGGTGTTGTCTACTAAATTTAGCAAAATTAAACTCATGAGACATATCACCCAAACCAATAGTAACAACATCCTTTTTGCAGTCAATCCTAGCATTAACAGTGTTCAAGAAGGGTCTACCAAATATGATGGGACAAAAGCTATCTTGTGGGGAACCAAGAACAAGAAAATCAGCAGGATATTTAACCTTCCCACACAAGACTTCAACATCTCTAACAATCCCAATCAGTGAAATAGTATCTCTATTGGCAAGCTTAATGGTAACATCGATATCTTCTATCTCAGCAGGTGCAATATCATGCATAATTTCTTCGTATAAAGAATGAGTTATTGCACTAGCACTAGCACCCATATCACACACAAGCCATGATAACAATGATCTCCTATTTTAACAGAAATAACAGGCATGCCTACCACATGTCTATGTTTATCTTTAGCACAAGGTTTAGCAATTCTAGCAATCTCATTACAGAAGTAAATAACATGCCCATCGATATTATCAGCCAATAGATCTTTAACCATAGAAATTTTAGGTTCAAATTTAACTTGGTCAGGGGGTTTGTGTGTCCTAATATTACTTTTGTTGACTACAGTTGAAGCTTTAGCATGATCCTTTATTCTAACAAAGAAAGGTGGTTTCTCAACATAACCAGTGGGAACAATAGGATCATTATAAGTGATAGTCTTTTCTTCAACTTTAATAGGTGCAACTAATTTTACTTCAATGGGAGGATTATATTTAAACCACTTCTCCTTAGGGAGATCAACATGAGTAGCAAATGATTCACAGAAAGAAGCTACTATCTCAGAGTCAAGTCCATATTTAGTGCTAAACTCACGGAAAGCATCGGTATCCATAAACGATTTAACACAATCAAACTTAGGTGTTATACCTGACTCCTTACCTTCATCGAGATCCCAAACTCCAGAGTTGCGTTTAATTCTCTCCAATAAATGCCATCTGAATTCAATAGTCTTCATCATAAAAGAACCAGTACAAGAAGTATCGAGCATGGAGCGATTATTGAGAGAAAGCCGAGCATAAATTTTTTGAATAATCATTTCTCTTGAGAGCTCATGATTGGGGAATGAATATAACATTGACTTAAGCCTCCCCCAAGCTTGAGCGATGCTTTCTCCTTCGTGAGGCCAAAAATTATATATATAATTACGATCACGATGAACAAGATGCATAGGATAAAACTTCTGAAGAAATTCCAATTTCAATCGCTTGTAGTCCCATGATCCCATATCATCACATAGCCTATACCATGTCAATGCCTCTCCCTTCAAAGATAAAGGGAATACCTTCTTCTTGATAACATCATCGGGCATACCTGCAAGCTTAAATAATCCACAAACTTCATCCACATAGATTAAGTGTAAATCGGGATGCAATGTTCCATCTCCTGCAAAAGGACTAGCTAGCAGTTTCTCTATCATACACGAAGGAATTTCAAAGTAAACATTTTCAGTAGGTTCAGTAGGTTGAGGGGTGGCTAATTGTGGTTCCGAACGGGGTGAAGATACCCCGAACAAACCCCTCAAAGGATTGTTTTCCATAGTAACAAGTGACAGTAAATTTCAGCACACTATATAAATTTTTCCTTACCAAATTCCACCTACCAAAGGCGCTTCACTCCCGACAACAGCCTTGAGAAAAGAGTCTTGATGACCCACAAGTATAGGGGATCTATCGTAGTCCTTTTGATAAGTAAGAGTGTCGAACCCAACGAGGAGCAGAAGGAAATGATAAGCAGTTTTCAGCAAGGTATTCTCTGCAAGCACTGAAATTATCGGTAACAGATAGTTTTGTGATAAGGTAATTTGTAACGAGTAACAAGTAACAAGTGTAAATAAAGTGCAGCAAGGTGGCCCAATCCTTTTTGTAGCAAAGGACAAGCCTGGACAATTTCTTATATGAAGGAAAACGCTCCCAAGGACACATGGGAATTATCGTCAAGCTAGTTTTCATCACGTTCATATGATTCGCGTTCGGTACTTTTATAATTTGATATGTGGGTGGGCCGGTGCTTGGGTGATGTCCTTTCTTGGACAAGCATCCCACTTATGATTAACCCCTATTGCAAGCATCTGCAACTACAAAAGAAGTATCAAAGTAAACCTAACCATAGCATGAAACATATGGATCCAAATCAGCCCCTTACGAAGAAACGCATAAACTAGGGTTTAAGCTTCCGTCACTCTAGCAACCCATCATATACTTATTACGTCCCAATGCCTTCCTCTAGGCCCAAACAATGGTGAAGTGTCAAGTAGTCGACGTTCACATAACACCACTAGAGGAAAGACAACATACATCTCATCAAAATATCGAACGAATACCAAATTCACATGACTACTTATAGCAAGACTTCTCCCATGACCTCAGGAACAAACGTAACTACTCACAAAGCATATTCATGTTCATAATCAAAGGGGTATTAATATGCATAATGGATCTGAACATATGATCTTCCACCAGATAAACCAACTAGCATCAACTACAAAGAGTAATCAACACTACTAGCAACCCACAGGTACCAATCTGAGGCTTTGGGACAAAGATTGGATACAAGAGATGAACTAGGGTTTTAGAGGAGATGGTGCTGGTGAAGATGTTGATTGAGATTGACCCCCTCTTGATGAGAGGATCGTTGGTGATGACGATGGCGATGATTTCCCCCTCCCGGAGGGAAGTTTCCATGACAGAACAGCTCTGCCGGAGATCTAGATTGGTTCGCATGAGTTCCGCCTCGTGGCGGTGTTTAAATCCATAAGGTTGCTTATGATTTTTTCCAGGGTAGAAGACACCATATAGCCAAAATGGGCACCGGAGGCCTGCCAGGGGGCCCACGAGGTATGAGGGCGCGCCCAGGGGGTAGGGCGCGCCCCCACCCTCGTGGCCAGGGTGTGGGCCCCCTCTGGTATTTTCTTCGCTCAGTATTTTTTATAAATTCCAAAAATGACTTCCGTGAAGTTTCGGGACTTTTGGAGTTGTGCAGAATAGGTCTCTAATATTTGCTCCTTTTCCAGCCCAGAATTCCAGCTGCCAGCATTCTCCCTCTTCATGTAACCCTTGTAAAATAAGAGAGAATATGCATAAGTATTGTGACATAACGTGTAATAATAGCCCATAATGCAATAAATATCAATATAAAAGCATGATGCAAAATGGACGTATCAGTGCCCAGCTCAACTTCTCCATCGATAGGGGTCCTCTCCTTCGTTTGCACACATCCACACCTAACACTTAAAGGCAGAAGAAACAGAAGAGGGGATTTCTCTCTAGGGTTCGTCCGCCGACACCGTCGCCGGCCCCATCGCCATTAAGGCGTGTGGATCCGGTCCCTACGCCCCCGGCCACCGCAGATCCATCGCGCTGCCATCCTGTAGGACGTGTCGTCCCCGCTCTCAGCCGAATACGCCACCCCTATTGATGTAGGGTTGAACCCTAGGGGCCGATCTTTCACGATTTGGAGGGGGATTCCCAAAGAACACGATGAACACACAGGGGAAAACACGAGGGGAAACGAGAGGAAACAATCAAATCAATGAGAAACGATTACACATGTGCTAGATCCACATACACACGGAGAGATACACGATCCAAATCCAACAAAGGACGATACAAACGGTAGCTAGTTCATCCCAATCTATGAGGAGTTGAGGTCTTGAATCCACCAGGGGATCTTCCCACAAGGTGGTCCTGAATCCACTCGGGGGATCTTCTCCTAGGAGGCCTTGGTCTCCAATGGAGTAGGGGTACAAGTGGATGAGCAAGGCTCTATCTCCAAAATGAGGTATCACAATGCTAACCCTAGAACGTAGGTGGAGGAGGAGTATATATAGTCGCGGGGCGAAGGGATACACGGGTTTCGGCTTGTTACTGTGTGCAGACAGGGGGGCCGAATGTCGGGGCCTTCGAGGGGGTGCCGGATGTCCGGGCTGGCTGTGGCCGGCGACAGTTGCTTTCTGGACAAGTCGGTCCAGATTTCCGGGGGCTTGGCAAGATGTCCGGTGATGTCTACTACACAACCTTCTTCTTGTAGACGTTGTTGGGCCTCCAAGTGCAGAGGTTTGTAGGACAGTAGCAAATTTCTCTCAAGTGGATGACCTAAGGTTTATCAATCGGGAGGCGTAAGATGAAGATGATCTCTCTCAAACAACCCTGCAACCAAATAACAAAGAGTCTCTTGTGTCCCCAACACACCCAATACAATGGTAAATTGTATAGGTGCACTAGTTCGGCGAAGAGATGGTGATACAAGTGCAATATGGATGGTAGATATAGGTTTTTGTAATCTGAAAATATAAAAACAACAAGGTAGCAAGTGGTAAAAGTGAGTGTAAACGGTATTGCAATGCTAGGAAACAAGGCCTAGGGTTCATACATTCACTAGTGCAAGTTCTCTCAACAATAATAACATAATTGGACCATATAACTATCCCTCAACGTGCAACAAAGAGTCACTCCAAAGTCACTAATAGCGGAGAACAAACGAAGAGATTATTGTAGGGTACGAAACCACCTCAAAGTTATCCTTTCTGATCGATCTATTCAAGAGTCTGTAGTAAAATAACAAGAAGCTATTCTTTCCGTTCGATCTATCCTAGAGTTCGTACTAGAATAACACCTTAAGACACAAATCAACCAAAACCCTAATGTCACCTTGATACTCCAATGTCACCTCAAGTATTTGTGGTTATGATTATATGATATGCATCGCACAATCTCAGATTCATCTACTCAACCAACACAAAGAACTTCAAAGAGTGCCCCAAAGTTTCTACCGGAGAGTCAAGACGAAAACGTGTGCCAACCCCTATGCATAAGTTCACAAGGTCACAGAACCCGCAAGTTGATCACCAAAACATACATAAAGTAGATCACGTGAATATCCCATTGTCACCACAGATAAGCACATGCAAGACATACATCAAGTGTTCTCAAATCCTTAAAGACTCAATCCAATAAGATAACTTCAAATGGAAAACTCAATCCATTACAAGAGAGTAGAGGGGGAGAAACATCATAAGATCCAACTATAATAGCAAAGCTCGCGATACATCAAGATCGCGCCAAATCAAGAACACAGAGAGAGAGAGAGAGAGAGAGAGAGAGAGAGAGAGAGAGAGATCAAACACATAGCTCTGGTACATACCCTCAGCCCCGAGGGTGAACTACTCCCTCCTCGTCATGGAGAGCGCGGGATGATGAAGATGGCCACGGAGAGGATTCCCCCCCGGCGGGAGTCTTGAACAGGTCTAGATTGGTTTTCGGTGGCTACAGAGGCTTGCGGCGGGGGAACTCCCGATCTAGGTTTCTTTTTGGGGGTTTCTGTATTTATAGGAATTTTTGGCGTCGGTTTCACGTCAGGGGGGGTCTCCGAGTCATCCACGAGATAGGGGGCGCGCCCAGGGGGGTGGGCGCACCCTCCACCCTTGTGGACGGCTCGGGACTCTTCTGGCCCAACTCTTTTACTCCGGGGGCTTCTTTTGGTCCATAAAAAATCATCAAAAATTGGCACCTCAATTGGACTCCGTTTGGTATTCCTTTTCTGTAAAACTCAAAAACAAGGAAAAAAACATAAAGTGGCACTGGGCTCTAGGTTAATAGGTTAGTCCCAAAAATCATATAAATGCATATAAAATATCCAAGATGGATAATATAATAGAATGGAACAATAAAAAATTATAGATCTGTTGGAGATGTATCAAGCATCCCCAAGCTTAATTCCTGCTCGTCCTCGAGTAGGTAATTGATAAAAAAACAAAATTTTTTGATGTGGAATGCTACCTAACATATTTATCAATGTAATCTTCTCTATTGTGGCAAGAATATTCAGATCCATAAGATTCAAAACAAAAGTTTAATATTGACATAAAAACAATAATACTTCAAACATACTAACAAAGCAATTATGTCTTCTCAAAATAACATGGCCAAAGAAAGCTATCCCTACAAAATCATATAGTCTGGATATGCTCTATCTTCATCACACAAAATATTTAAATCATGCACAACCCCGGTTTCAGCCAAGCAATTGTTAGATACTTTAGTATTCTCAAACTTTTTCAACTTTCATGCAATACATGAGCGTGAGCCATGGACATAACACTATAGGTGGAATAAAATATGGTGGTTGTGGAGAAGACAAAAAGGAGGAAGATAGTCTCACATCAACTAGGCGTATCAACGGGCTATGGAGATGCTCATCAATAGATATCAATGTGAGTGAGTAGGGATTGCCATGCAACGGATGCACTAGAGCTATAAGTGTATGAAAGCTCAAAAGGAAACTAAGTGGGTGTGCATCCAACTTGCTTGCTCACGAAGACCTAGGGCATTTTGAGGAAGCCCATCATTGGAATATAGAAGCCAAGTTCTATAATGAAAAATTCTCACTAGTATAGAAAGTGACAACATAGGAGACTCTCTATCATGAAGATCATGGTGCTACTTTGAAGCACAAGTGTGGTAAAAGGATAGTAGCATTGCCCCTTCTCTCTTTTTCTCTCATTTTTTTGGGCCTTCTCTTTTTTTGGCCTCTTTTTTTTATTTTTTATTTTTCGTCTAAAGTCTCATCCCGACTTGTGGGGGCATCATAGTCTCCATCATCCTTTCCTCACTGGGACAATGCTTTAAAAATGAAGATCATCACACTTTTATTTACTTACAACTCAAGAATTACAACTCGATACTTAGAACAAGATATGGCTCTATATGAATGCCTCCGGCGGTGTACCGGGATGTGTAATGAATCAAGAGTTACACGTATGAAAGGATTATGAAAGGTGGCTTTGCCACAAATACGATGTCAACTACATGATCATGCAAAGCAATATGACAATGATGAAGCGTGTCATAATAAACGGAACGGTCGAAAGTTGGATGGCAATATATCTCGGAATGGCTATGGAAATGCCATAATAGGTAGGTATGGTGGCTGTTTTGAGGAAGGTATATGGTGGGTGTATAGTACCGGTAAAGTTGCGCGGCACAAGAGAGGCTAGCAATGGTGGAAGGGTGAGAGTGTGTATAATCCATGGACTCAACATTAGTCATAAAGAACTCACATACTTATTGCAAAAATCTACAAGTCATCAAAACAAAGTACTACACGCATGCTCCTAGGGGAAGGGGTGGTAGGAGTTAACCATCGCGCGATCCCGGCCTCCACTCATAAGGAAGACAATCAATAAATAAATCATGCTCCAACTTCATCACATAACGGTTCACCATACGT
The DNA here is from genome assembly GCA_021605205.1 of Aegilops longissima. Classification (NCBI taxonomy): domain Eukaryota; kingdom Viridiplantae; phylum Streptophyta; class Magnoliopsida; order Poales; family Poaceae; genus Aegilops; species Aegilops longissima. Next base: position 622,645,252 of record CM038678.1, read on the forward strand.
GCATGCTACGGGAATCACAAACTTTAACACAGGTATCTCTCAAATTCACAACTACTCACTAGCATGACTCTAATATTACCATCCTCATATCTCAAAACGATCATAAGGAATCAAACTTCACATAGTATTCAATGCACTTTATATGAAAGTTTTTATTATATCCCACTTGGATGCCTATCATACTAGGACTAAATTTATAACCAAAGCAAATTACCATGATGTTTAGAGACTCTCAAAGTAATATAAGTGAAGCATGAGAGTTCATCAATTTCTTCAAAATAAAACCACCGTCGTGCTCTAAAAAGATATAAGTGAAGCACTAGAGCCAATGACAAACTACTCCAAAAGATATAAGTGAAGATCAATGAGTAGTTGAATAATTATGCAACTATGTGAGGACTCTCTAGCATTTAAGTATTTCAGATCTTGGGGTATTATTCAAAAATCAAGCAAAAACAACAAAATTACATTTCAAGGATAGCACACATCATGTGAAGAAGCAAAAACTTAGGCTCAACCGATACTAACTGATAATTGTTGAAGAAGAAAGGTGGGATGCCTACCGGGGCATCCCCAAGCTTAGATGCTTGATACTTCTTGAAATATTATCTTGGGGTGCCTTGGGCATCCCCAAGCTTGAACTTTTGCGTCTCCTTAATTCCTTTTATATCTCGGTTTCCCTAAATCTCAAAAACTTCATCCACACAAATCTCAACAAGAACTTGTGCGATAGGTTAGTATAAATCCATGCAAAACCTTATCATTCTCTACTGTATAAAATCACTAAAATTATTATTTGATATTTCCTACTAAATGCCTCTGCATATTTAACACTCCTATCCTCAAATAGAATCATTAAACAAGGAAACATATGCAAACAATACAAACAAAAATGCAATCTGTCTAAACAGAACAATCTGTAAGGAATGCAAGAGGAACCATAATTCCCTAACTCCAATAATTATGAAAAGTGACCACACTGAAGAAAATTTATCAGAGCTCAATATGCAAAAAGTTTCAACATTTTATCATATTCTGACTTTTCTAGGGAATTTTTGCAACAGCAATAAACTTTATGTTTTGAACCAGCAACATGTATACTTGCAAAATAAGCATGGTAAAGGCTATCCTTGACATTTTTATTGAAAAGAAAGATGCAAAAAATTATTCTAAATAACAGAAAGCAAATCCTAACAAAAGAAAATGACGCTCCAAGCAAAACACGTATCATGTGGTGAATTAAAATGTAGCTCCAAGTAAAGTTACCGATGAACGAATACGAAAGAGGGGATGCCTTCTGGGGCATCCCCAAGCTTAGGCTCTTGGTTGTCCTTGAATATTACCTTGGGGTTCCTTGGGCATCCCCAAGCTTAGGCTCTTGCCACTCCTTATTCCATAGTCCATCGAATCTTTACCCAAAACTTGAAAACTTCACAACACAAAACTCAACAGAAAACTCATAAGCTCCGTTAGTATAAGAAAATAAATAACCACTTAGGTACTATTGTGAACTCATTCTAAATTCATATTGGTATAATATCTACTGTATTACAACTTCTCTATGGTTCATACCCTCCGATACTACTCATAGATTCATCAAAATAAGCAAACAACACATAGAAAACAGAATCTGTCAAAAACAGAACAGTCTGTAGTAATCTGTAAGTCTCGAATACTTCTGTGACTTAAAAAATTCTATCAAATTAGGAAAACCTGAACAATTTGTGTACCAATCATATGCAAAAAGAATCAGATCAATAGCACGTTTCTATGAATTATCAAAACTAATTTAATTGGTGCAAAAGTTTCTGATTTTCAGCAGGATCAACACAACTATCACCGTAAGCTATCCTGAAGGTCTTACTTGGCACAAACACTAATTAAGACATGAAACCACATCTAACCAGAGGCTAGATAGATTATTTATTACTAAACAGGAGCAAAAGCAAAGGACAAAAATAAAATTGGGTGGCCTCCCAACAAGCGCTAACGTTTAACGCCCCTAGCTAGGCATGATGATTTCAATGTTGCTCACATAAAAGATAAGAATTGAAACATAAAGAGAGCATCATGAAGAATATGAATAGCACATTTAAGTCTAACCCACTTCCTATGCATAGGGATTTTGTGAGCAAACAACTTATGGGAACAATAATCAACTAGCATAGGAAGGCAAAACAAGCATAACTTCAAAACTTTAAGCACACAGAGAGGAAACTTGATATTATTCCAATTCCTACAAGCATATGTTCCTCCCTCATAATAATTTTCAGTAGCATCATGAATGAATTCAACAATATAATGATCACATAAAGCATTCTTTTCATGATCTACTTGCATAGAAATTTTACTACTCTCCACATAAGCAAATTTATTCTCATCAATAGTAGTGGGAGAAAACTCAACAAAATAACTATCATGTGAAGCATAATCCAATTGAAAATTAAAATCATGATGACAAGTTTCATCATTATATTTATTCTTTAGAGCATACGTGCCATCACAATAATCATCATAAATAGGAGGCATGCTTTCATCATAATAAATTTGCTCATCAAAACTTGGGGGACTAAACATATCATCTTCATCAAAATAGCATCCCCAAGCTTGTGGCTTTGCATATCATTAGCATCATGGGTATTCAAAGAATTCATACTAACAACATTGCAATCATACTCATCACACTACTAGAAAAACAGGTATAGCTAATATGGACATTAATGGCGCACCAGATATAGGTACGCCATTAATGGCCACATTACTAATGGCGCATCTGGTGTGTGGTGCGCCATTACTAGTTTTAAAAAAAAGATAAAAAAATTGTTAACAGTGGAACACCAGGGGATAGTGCACTATCCACTGGTGCGCCACTACTAACATTTTTTTTGAAAACTAGTAATGGCGCACCACCCACCAGGTGCGCCATTAGTAACCCTGGTTACTAATGGCGCATTCTTAGGTGGTGCTCCATTGGTAACCTGGGAGCAGCTAGATATTTTTGACAGCCACCTACCACACTCACTTTCCCCACTTCATTCTCTCCACCTCTGCCAAGTTTGGTCTCGGCTGCCTTCTCCTCCTCACCTCATTTGCACCATAGATTCACCCAAATTAAGTGGTTAAATTTCCTTTTTTGATAGGTAAGTAAGGGGAAAGCTTTCTTTATGTTCTAGATCTATTTTTTTCTCCCTCCAACAACGTACACACTTTTTATGGCCTAGATCTACATATGTTTGTGGTGTTGCATATGTTTGTGTTTGCAGGTACCGGTATTTCAAATGTGATAGTTGCCAATATTTTGCCGGAATGTTGATTCATTTCCGTTTCGGCGAGAATTTGGCACTATGCATTCTTTTTGGTCTTATTTTTAGGCAAAGTCATGCGAATTTTTTTTGGTTCTAACATATCGTTTTGCTCTACCCATGACGACCATAGTCCATACGATGACCGAAGGCATCGTGAATAGGTTTTTGAGCTCATGAAGGCCGAGATGCTTCAAAAGAATGAGACGGAGATAAGATGTCTGTGTCGAAGATGCAAGCTGAAGAGCCTTATGGACCCAGATTCCGGACAGGTGCGGGACCACCTGCTCTTGCGTGGTTTCATGGATGGCTATCGGTGGCAAGGTGATGAAGATGATTATGAAGTTGTCCATGGGGGCCAGGCAAGAAATAAGGAAGGGCAGCAAGACAACCGCGGCGAGGGCTGGCGAGAAGACGAAGAATCTCCAGGACATGATCACGAAGTAGATGCAGGACACAGCCATCATGTAGAAGATGCCGGACATGATGATGAGGAAGATCAAGACGAAGGGCATGGTCATGAAGATGAAGATGCCAGAGCAAACGATGATGGACCATCGATGGGCTGGGTGCAGGACCCTCATATTCAAGAGCTGCTTCTCAAGCAGACGGGTAACGCAAGAGCTGCCGCCCGAGAGAAAGCCAAGCTGGATCAACTGGAGATAGACGTGGTTACTCCATTATATGAAGGATGCAGGCCTGAGGATACCCGTCTGAAAGTAACGCTCATGGCTCTGGAGATGAAGGTAAAACACAAAATGACCGACGCATGCTTCGACGAGAACATGTCATTCTGGCACGAACATCTTCCCAAGGGGAACAAGTGCCCGACCAATTTTGAGGAGGTGAAGAAAATCGTGTGTCCTATGGATTTACCGCACGTGAAATACCATGTGTGCATGAACAATTGCATCATTTATCGGGACGAGCACGCGGAGTCTACCATATGTCTGGTGTGCGGCGTCACTCGATACAAGAAGAGGAAGAAAGCTCCTCTAAAAGTGGTGTGGTACTTTCCGATCACTCCTTGTCTGCAGCGGTATTTTACGGACCCTAAGCTAGCAAAGCCCCTGCGTTGGCATGCGGATAGGGAGAAGAAGAAGCGAGAAGATGACGGAAATGATCCGGAGATAAATAAAAAAGACAAGATGTTGAGTCACCCTAAGGATGCGAGCCAGTGGCAAGCGTTGAACTTCGAACAGTTGAGGAGATATGAAGTACCACCTCTCTTGCGGCGCCGTGTAGGCATCGGGTGTGCGATGGCTGTCGGTGGCGTTGAAGCAGATCTGCGACGGTAGATGGGTGCATCGGGGGATAAGTCCCGTTGCGGTGGAAGAGAAGGTCGTGTGAGCGGCCCTGGCAAAGAGGACGACGACGCCGATGAAGCGAGAGGACGCGATGCAAGGCTATTGGTCCGTCGCCGTGGATGAGAAACATCCATCTCTAGAAGTGGACGACGCGGTCTTGGTAGGCGCTCCGGCATGGTGGAGGACGGTGGCGATGGATGTGGTGGAGGACGGCGGCGATGGATGGGGTGGCGGACGGAGGCTGGTGTGGGGATGGGGTGTTCTAGCGCGGACGGTGTATGAATAGGAAAATGGAGGGAGAGATATGGGGAACCATGTTTTTGGGACGCGCTTGTCTGAAATATGGGAAAGTTATGAACTTAGCCCCCGTTTAAAATTTGGACGTCTCGTCGGTTGGGGATAGGACGGTAATCTCGCATCTCGCCAATATTTGCCCAGAGCGATTTCGGGCGAGGAGAGGGTGGTTGGCGCCCATGGTTGGCGCCCACGGTGTATGAATGGGGCTGACAGGTAGGGCGGTTGTGTCACGCCTGAGTGAAGTTACAAACCTGTCCCTATTGAAAATATTTGCCTACATCGATTTCGGCCGAGTCGAGTTTGTTTTGCCGCCCGCCGTGTACGAATGGGGAATGGAGGGAGAAACAGAGGTCTTTCGGACGAGCTTGAATCAAATGTGTTTTGCGGCCCATGTTTGACGCCCACCGTGTCGGAATGGGCTCAGAGGCGGTCGTGTCACGTCTAATTGAAGTTACTAACCTACCCCTATTTAGAGTAGTGGAAATCGGGTCGATGGATTGTCCGTGTAATGGGTAGATAGTAATTTCCATCTCCCAAACACTTGGCTTCGGGCAGCCGACGTGGGAGTGGACATTTTGCTGCTTCTTTCGAATTTTGGGACAATAAGCATCCACGTTTATCCTGGCAACTAAATTGAATCCATTTTGTATTCCTATATGAATCTTTATAAATCATTCTATGTGTTTTATATATCTTCAAAAGGACGACAAAGATGTATTCCACTGTCATATATGAATATGGTTTACAAATGCCGGTACTCAAATTTAGAAACTAGTATCCAGTTTAAGGTGAATTCGAATATTTGGAACACTTCATGTCCAACTCAAATGTCACACGCAACATAATGTGTACTCCCATTTAGATATGTACACAAGCGATGTATCAAGATTCAAATACCGAGTCAATCAACCAAGAATGTACAGAACTAACACACATATAAACACTTATAGAGTATATGGATCAATAATATCAACTAACATACATAAGCCAGGCCGCTGTACTTTTTTTTGGCTACAACAGCATCCTTTTTTTAGCCAGCATCTTGGCCCTTTCCGATGCGTGCCACTTATGGTCCATCTATACTACTACTATTGCTGAATGCACATTCAGCCCGGTTGGCATATTTGTAGGTCTGGCATAGCAATCCAAATGAAATGTCTCCGAGTCTTATCAATTAATACAGACTTGTGCTCAAATAAAATCACAAACCAAAAAACAAAAAAAAACAATTATTACATGATCTCTAAAACAAATGGTTTGATTGATTACATGAACAGACAACACAAAGGTTATTCAACTATGGAAAGAACATTTCACCTATGATTTACCAAGTAGGAATTTAATTTCCTTTTTCCTTCAGGACCTTAACAATCTGGTCAGTCTTAGCTTGCTTCGTTTTGAAATCCACCAAATATTTAATGGTTGTCTTGAGTCTCGCTTATGATTGTGTTGTTTGCTTCCTCAACATGTCAACTTCATCTCTAAGTGCGAAGCGAGAATCTCTTTCTACCACTAGTTTAGCCTCTAGAGCATCAGCAGTTGGCAATTCATAATGCACGATTGGGCGGTGCCCATCTTTGTGGGATGATGCAACGTCCATGGGGACCTCGCTCTTTGATCTTGGGCTAACCTGTTTTGCCATTAAAGTTCCAATTGGATTCAGAAAAGTTGAAGTTAGCAAAACATCTCAACTGGGAGTTATAACAGCAAACCAGTTAAACAAACAAGGAATTAAAGAGTTTCAATTGGATGCTGAAAAGTACTCCCTCCGTCCCATAATGTAAGACATTTTTAACATTATGCTAGTGTCAAAAAATGTCCTATATTATGGGACGGAGGGAGTAGTTATTAACATCATTGTAACCCGATGTTGCAGCAGCAAAGCAGTTAAACAAACAAGTAGATATTTAAGTTAAGGCAAACAGGTAATTCTTAACAGTAAGTATCAAACACATAGATAGGTGCAGTCTACAATATGATTAACAGGCTGTGCCATTATGTAATCAGTAGCAAAGTAAATTAAGTCAAGCAACATAATTGAACAATTTTGCAATAAGTGGCTAACTAAAATTCCGAGAAGCAGGTAACTGAACTTACTCTAGTTCTTTGTACAGGCACACTACAACTTCTTTTTCTCTTACAAGGTTGTACAAAGGAGTCCATGGCATCAATTGCTTGGATACGCAGTCCCAATACTTCTTTCTTCCCACACTGCATGGGTAAGTCGAATGGTTAATCTGGTAAGATGGTGCGTCCTTGATATGTTATATGAGGGCGTGTAATCGAACTAGTTGTAGCCAAACACATCACACTGGCTTTTCTCAGATATTTCATGCGATTACTTTTAGCATATCGAGATCTAAGCAATCTACAATAGGATGAAAAGATGGCATCCTTCACATTATTGGCGAACTCAGTTCATAGAAATAAGCAATTCAACCATTCGTGGGTAAATCAAAAGCGCCCTTTGGAATATTTTTCACTATCCAATCATACACGCATAAAAGGGCGACGCTACCATAGGGGCTGGTATGGCGGCCGCCTCGGTGGCTGGAAAGTGTGCGCCTAGTTTGAGTCGTCGGGTTGGCCCATGCTAGTTTTGTTCGTCCCAACGCACGAGCGAGCAATATAAAAATGAATAAAAATGTTTCAATTTGGATGGGCCAATAACATAAGTACAAGGCAGGCCCTATAGCAGGCTCATGGCCCAAACAGCGCCTCCCATATCGATCGACAGCAGGAAAAATCCCAATTCATTCGCTCCAGCCTCGATCTGGTTCGCTCCTAACCTAGCCGCATTTGGACAGACCGACACAGCACTTCCTCGCCCTCGTTGGAGGCGGTCGCGGCTTCAAGCGAATGGAAGGACAAGAAGATGAAGATCCAACCACAGGTGTAGCTGCGTGGGAGGCAGCGGCGGTAGCACGGGCATGGCATCGAGCTTGCGCAAACGGACAGTCGTAGCTTGCAAGAGTAGCATGAGCAATGAGCAGGTACATCACATCCCTGATTATATCTAATTCAACTCTTAAATTTCTGGCCAATAGTTAAACCAGACGGTGTTGTAAAACTGCTTGTATCTAGGGAATCTATGAGAAAATGAAACCAATTTCTACTTATTTTATAACTCCCCCAATCAATACTGAACTGACTGAATCTGATGGATCTAATCAAGTTTCGGTGCAAACATACAAGCTCATGTTGTTCTTGAGCACAAGTGTCTAATGAACAGATCGCTAATGAAGGATTTGATGCAAACATTTTACATGCTCCTGGTGATGAACATATAGTGTCTAATGAGGGATCTAATGCAAGCATTTTGCAAGCTCATTGAAGGATTTAGTGTCTAATGATGATCTACTATGTTGAGAGAGACAGAGATTTGTAGGCATTGATGACAAGCAAATTATAGTGCATTTTCATAGCTTGAGGAAACATCGAGGCCATCTACCAGAAAGTCCCCGTATCATGACAACATAGCATAAATACTTTTCTAATTTGTTGTTTGAAACTATTGGCATACTTGTGCAGGATAGATATATTGATATGTAGTTTGCGCACCGGTTATACATGCAATTACACTTCGATATTTTCAGCCAGAGAACGAATAATTCAAGCAGGTACAGACCATGTTTGTAGTCCTTGTACACCATGTTGCATTTTGTGTTTTTTGGTGCTTGCATCATTTAGTGTTTATAATCTGAACTACTTTGGATCATTAGCTGGTTTTCAAAGTGCATGTAGCTTCACATTTCTCAAGTTATGTTGATTTCCGGAGTGCAAGTGCCTTCGTATTTTTTAAGTTAAATGTTCGCCTGGTAACTTAATTAGTGGATCAGCCACTTCGCACACAAATCATACACGAATGCCAAGTCTGAATTAAATGAAATGCAGGGACTTACGCTAGCTCGTTGTGCAGGCTCACTGCAGCTCTGCTTGCGCTTGGGATGTTCCATGTACAAGTCCATGTTACCACTTGCTTGGATGTGCAGGCCTTGTGCTCCTTGCATCCCCTCTCGCATTTTGACACGGCGAATGGTTGATGAAATAAGAGGAATCGACCTTGATGTTGTACCGAGGACGATAATTACAAGCGTTATACTGGTGTGCGGGATGTGTACCAGATCCGTAGCCCCTTCATGCTTCGCTAAAAAATGGATTTGCTTGTTTCAGATGATATCTCCAGAAGAAATAAGAGTTAAAGTCAGAGTTGCATAGGCGTGTAAGCTAAGAGAGTAGTGAAAGGATATCCAAACATCATCGGAACAGTGCACAAGGGAGTGATGTGTGGATACCTAGTTCGGGCCGGCGTTTGGGCATGCTCGCCTAGCTAGAGTGTGGGTCACTTCAGAGCCGTTGAGGGTGATGCGCTGGCGTTGGCTGGCTGCGCACGGATGCAGATCTTGAGTGGCAGCGGAGCGCTACGATGCGGTGGACGAGACCGTTGGTGAAGCCCCAACGGCCTCGGGGCGGAGGTGCGACGATGTGCTCGGTGAAGTAGTGAGTGAGCTGGGAGGCGGCGTCGGTGAAGCGCACCTGATGCGGTGGAACTCGGTGTCTGTGGAGGCACGTCGGTTATGGGCGGCCGGCGTTGTCGGTGGACCACCGGTGCGGTGGACGAGGGCGTAGATGAGGTAACTCCGGTGCGGTGGTGAAGCGCGACCGTCATCTTCGTCGTCGTCGTCCGGCACATAGGTGGGGAACGATGGGGAAAGATACGAGACGAGGGGCGATTCGAGGGATGGCGGCGAATTAGGGATTTGAGCAATCTAGGCGCGGAAGGGGACGGTGGAGAAGAGAGATTTTGCAGGGCTGGAATTGGGGCCGCCAGATATTTCAATCCGAAACATGGAAGCGCGAACTTATATTGTTGTCGTCCTTTTTTTGGGGGGGGAGGGTGGGTGGGTGGCTGGGTGCTACGCGTCCGTCCGACACACGCGACCACCCCGACAGGACTATGCTTCGGTGCCTTAAGGCACCTGCCTTTGTGTCCATGACATGTGGGCCCAACAGGTGGCTGCCCACATGTCAGTCACCCAAGGGCAGTTGCCTTTAAGGCACCGAAGCAGCGTCCACCCCGACACGACCCTGGTCTACCTGGTGCGCCTACATTTGAGAATGCAAACGAATCTTCTTTCATTTGCAAACGAATCTGTATGTATTACCATGCCCGTGTTTTCCTTGCAATAATTAGTCATTCGAAACGAGATACTCCATCCGTTCACTTTTGTAAGTTGTTTCAGACAACTTAAAATGAACTGCTTTGCACATTGTCTGAAATGTCTTCAAGGTCTTATAAAAGTGAACAGGCGGAGTACTATAAATTAATTAATAAGGAGTTATTTGAAAAAAAATCAAAACGGTACCCACGCTAACATGGATCAGAGTGTGTCACATAATTATTTATTTGAATTAGAGTGTGTGTCATGTAGTTAGTTATTTGAATTAGAGTGTGTGTCACGTAGCGATCTCCAATTCTAACGTGGATTTAGTGATTTCACTTGTATCCACGCTACTTTTTAATACAAATTCATATGTATATGATGAACACCATGGTAGTGAGAAAACTTTTGGATGGATTCAAACATATGACCTACAAAATAGCACAACAAATTGAGTCAATGTCAACTTTTGAACTTAGTATGGCATTAATTGAAATAATTACCCGTATGCCTGGTCCTCGGTTCAAATCTTACAATGTACACCGAATTGAAACATCGATATTAAGTCTCGTACTATGTACATTCAAATGTTGTTTTAGCCCCCCAAGCGCAAACGCTACATACTTCTGATCGGTCAATCTTCCTCTCCTAACCACCTTAGCAAGCTATCGGTTTCCAACACACGTTCATTCTTTCTCTCCATGTTTCGATCTCTAAGTCTCTCAACTACACAACCCCTTTTTCCACTCCTGTTACCAAATGTATTTACCTCACACACCCGCCATTGCACCCCATGCCGAGCTCTCTCCCCCCCTCTCCCTCTCACCCTCTCGCGCTAAATACATGCATTGCCTATCTAGCCCCCCAACCTCTCGTGCGCACGAACTCACATTGTATATCTAGGTCACTCCCTCAAGACTGCCTCACTCTTTCTTCCGCACGGCGGGCCACACTCACTCAATCTAGCTCTCTTTATCTGAGTCTCATTTAACCTCGTTTTCTTTCACACACAAATGATATATCTTCCTGTTCGGGCCTCGATCGACACACTCTATACTCTCTCACGCAGATTGTCTATCTAGGTCAGTCCATCCAAGCCGCCGCCACTCTTTTGACCTCATGGTGGGCCACGCTCACTCAATCTCTCTCTCTCTCTCTCTCTCTCTCTCTCTCTCTCTCTATCTATCTATCTATCTATCTCTCTCTCTCTCCGTATGTCTCGATTTACCTCGCTCTTTCTCGGACAAAAACGATATATCACCATGTTTGAGCCCAATTCGACCTATTCACATTGTATACTCTCTCACGCACATCGTCTATCTAGGTCACTCTCTCCAACCCGTCTCACTCTTTCGATCGCACGGCGACCCTATGTGATCGGTTGACCTTGCTTCCTCCCATGCACAAAATATATCTACACGTCTGTGACTGGATCATCTCTCAAGCTCTATCTTACAACCCTCACCCTTACCAAAAGCTCAATCGGACAATAGGTCTCCAGAGCATATATATATTTGTTCAATGAATGTCGGACCACACTCACTTTGTCTCTCGATTGACCTCGCTTTCTCATACCGTATCTTCCACGCGTTGAAGCTACCACCTCTCCATCCCTCGCAAAGCCGAAGCTTTTTACATTGCGAGGGGCACTCCAACCTTGGATTAATTTGTGTAGGCATTTATTCCGGTCGGTTTAGATTATATTTTTGTAGCATTCGGCCCACAACTACTCCAAACGCCGTTGCAACCCACGCAACTCCCCTAGTTGATTTCCCTCTAGCTCGGTCATCGCTCTCTTGCATGTCCTTTCTCGCCTTCAACGTTGCACCATGGTATTATTGAAAAAACTATGTTGTTCTCTTTAATTATTATAAATAAGCTACAAAACTACACACCGATAGTCCATTTTGGATGGAACAAATTTCGACCCACAAACTACACACCGAGGGGCCCACATGTCATGAAACAAATTTGGACCCATATACAAATTAAAAAATAAAGGACGAGGATCGAACATGCGACCGGGCCTTCAAGCCGCACGTCAATAGGCAACATACGTAGAATAGCAATGTTTGTTGTACCCCTTTGTTCACATAATGTTTTTATATTACCACAGCCTAATTAATGGATAACATGTAATATTATTTTTAGTACTATTCGCCTTCACTTACTGGTGGGTTCCATGTGTGCTCTCTCTCTCTCCTCCCCTTCTGCGTTTAGATGCATGGGCAAACAGGAAGAACTCGCGGGCGATGTTGCCGTTGACCATATCTGGACGCGTTCACAAGTCACGGCACCAGTTTCACGTACTAGCAGCACTAGTCAGTGTGTACGTGCAATGCACGTTAATTTGGAAGTATATTAAGTGCATGCGGATATTAACTACTAGGATATTATTTGCGTGTTGTCATGTGATTAGCACTATTTTTGGCATGAAATTAACTGCACGCTAAACGTGTTGAGCGCTCGACATTGAAGCAGTCTAGGTCGTCGGATGACAAGGAATACATGTGCCTTGATGACGTTTTATATTTAATTTGGCACGACTCTAGCAGAACATTCAATCGATCAAACCATACATTTCGTTCAGTCTGACTCTGACTTTAAATTATACGACGATCGATATAAAATAAACGGACATGATAAACGTTCAGATTTTAATCATGGCAATCCGAACGTTTTTCATGGCAAATTTAGATTACGCGGCGGCGGCGGCGGCTTCTCGCAGTGGGAAGCGGCTCCTCTGTCGTGCTCTATGTGTCGTCGGGCCACTGATCGACAGCGACGGTGGCGTCTTGCGCCGTTGTTGGCGTACTCCTGGACGTTGGCCTAGCTTCAAGGAAGGCCAAAATGTTCAGACTTGAGCGAAGTCAGCTGGCGGGAGGAGGCGATGGCGTTGGTGCAAGGAAGCGGTCGACGGCGGCCATCTATGCCGCTGAGGGGGGCACTGGCACCCACGCGGGGACAGGCGCTGTCAACGGCGCGACGGAGACATTCGTGTGCACGGGCACCAGCACGCAGCGCGCCGCGTCAATACGCTGCGCTTGGCGCATGCGCTGGCAGTGCGCGAGCACCGGCCCGCGCGCGTGCGCGAAAGTCGGGAGGACCTCGTGGAACCCGTGGCATCAAGCTCGGCGACAATGTGCGGCTCCCAGCCCATCAATGCCACGGGATGGGCGCTAAGCGCGATCGAGGCGGAGGAGCGAACGTGGAGCGGGACGGCGCGGCGTCTTCCGCAAGGCCAGTTCAAGCTCGTCCCCAGCGCCTTATGTTCTTGAGACTCCGGTGGGTGTCTTCCTCATGAAACTGGAACACTAAGGGCAGACCATCGTGATGCGGCATGGCGTACGTTTAGGTCAGGCTAGTTGGAGGTAGACGACAGGAGGATCAGAGAGGAAGAGAGAGGATTGTAGCGATACCGGGTAGTGAGGGGTTGATTTTAAACTGCGGCGCCGGAGACATTAAAAGTGGGAGCAGTTGGGATGACGGTGGGCGGCGGAGCCTGGTCAAAGGGCTCGCCTCCCGGTGAGTCTGCACAACGGTCTGCTCGCACGCCTCCCTGACAGCCAGCGCAGCGGTCTGCTCGCACGCCTCCCGTCGACTCACACGCTTGCTGGGACGGCACCTGCCGATGAGAAGCGGGGACTCGTGGCGGCACATAAACGCCCACGGTTTCAATAGTGAAAGCGTTCGCCTTAACGTGACAGGTCTTTGTTCCAAAATACCTTGGCTCTTCATTTGTGCAACTTGTCATAAGCAGCTTGTCTCAAATTGAAGAAAAAACTTACAAAGTAATATTTGTGCCATATCACGTGACCATGCTCAGTTTCAAGAATTTATGCTCACTTTTGGATTTTCTGAAATTTAAGATCCAGGATTTGAAACAATATCATAACCTGCATCATGCAATAAATTTTCAAGCCGTACATCTGTCCTGTTGTATTTCTTAAGAAAGGATTTGGTCAAACATTTTGCTTAGTTAAACCTCATTTCCGGTTTATAGGGCTCAATTCAAAAATCTCACCAACCAAGGTAGATGGTGAGTGGTGGAACAATTGTTGTAGTTTGCAAAACCACTCAATTAATGTGCTTGTTTTCCTCAAAAATTGTGTTTACGAATGCATTAATTGCAATGCATGCATGCATAAAGTACATGCATTGGTCAATTTTCTCTTAATACTTGCATGTAATGATTTATTGCACCTTGAAATCTGAACATGTGATGGGGAACAACCAAATTGAGACTTATAAAATGGGAAAACTAAAATTTTGAGATAAGCCCTATAAACCGGAAAGGAGGGAGTAAAAGGATAATCCCTCTGTACAAGTGCATTGCCTGATATATTAACTCAAGTACTAGGCCCGAACAAAAGGGCTCAATTATGTGCTCATCCTGGTGTAGTAGTAGTAGTAGTACTAGGCAATGCAGTTGACGGGTGACCTTGACGAGCGGCGACCGAGGGAATTGAACCGTGCTCGACACGGTAGGTAACATTGTCTAGTTACTAAAGCATCCCTCCGTTGTTTATCGGTAGTCATTATGGACCGGGACATGAGGGGAATTTCCTAGGGCTGGAATTCTGGCCGCCAGATATTTCGACTTGAAAAGCTGAGGCTCGACTGGTTGGGGTTGCCTAATGTGCATACCACGCACGCCACCGAAGGACACGAGCCCTTTTTTTTAGGATCAACACGATCCAAGGTCTGGCTGGTATGCCGTTGGGTTCTACCATTTGAGAATACGAAAGGAACCTTTTAAATTGCCGAACGAATCTATGTGTATTACAATACCCGTATTTTCCTTGCAAATACTAATCTCAACGTGGTAATTGATTTATGACGAGTTGTTGAATTAGAGTGAATTTGTGATATAGTGATCTCAACGTGGATTTCACATTTCATGGTATCCCTAGTAAGTTTGCCAATGCAAATTCAAATTTAAAAGATGAACAATATGGAGGTGAGAAAACTTTGTATGTATCAAGCATATGACCACACACACACACACACAGACACACACGCACGAACACAACAACAATCCAATAAGTATAGTGCATCTATTTTTCCAACCCATGCATGTATGACACGAGTTCAAAAATACTCCTTCTATTCCTAAATATTAGTCGTTTAGAGAGTTCAACAAGTGATTACATACGGAGCAAAATGAGTGAATCTAGACTCTAAAATATGTCTATATACATACGTATGTGCCAGTCCATTTGAAGCCTCTAAAAAGACTAATATTTAGGAACGAAGGGAGTAAAATGTAAGACATCCATGGTCCTCAGTTCAATATTTAAAATGAACATGAAACTGAAACATGAATATTAAGTCTAGTACTACAGTACATGCAAATGTTGTGTTTAGGCGGAGCTATGATTGTCGGGGGTCAATCCCTCGACCTTAGATAAAATTGTGGAGCTCTGTTTAGGGTTGTTTAGATTATATTTGTCCCCACCCTCCCAACCACCGATTGGTTGTGCACCCCACCCTCCTCCCGGGAGAATATCATGTGCCCCATACCTTAGATGCTATATGCCGACTGAGTTGCTTGGAGCTTGTAGATCTGAGATATAGCAGCTCACATGATGTGTCTTAATTTTTTGCAGGAAACCTTGATGAGTTTGAGAATTGCACACAATTTGTACAAAAACTACTTAGATGCCCTTTGATCCCATATCCAACGACCTTGAAGCTCGTATCACCGTAGCATCTAAGATGAAGGAGGACATCATATTCTCCTGTATGTAAGAATATCATGTGCTACCACACCTTAGATGCTTTGGTGATACAAGCTCTTCGGAGGCGTTGGATTTGTGACCCAACACCTCCTCGGTGGTTCGAATGGTTTTTTGCAGAAAAGCCCAAAAAGAGTTCGGCCACTGCTTACAAGCACAAAGACTGCTCATATGCCATTGGATCTCAGATCAAACGACCTCCAAGCTCGTATCACCGTAGCATCCAAGCTGCGATAGCACCTTATGTTTTATCGCACGGGAGAGTATGGGTGCTCCCGCACCGTAGATTCTATGGTGATACGAGTTCACTGAGATCTAACGGCCCACAGTAGGAGGTTTGAATGTTATTGCAATATACGACTGATAGAGTTTGGGAAATGCGCAGAAAGTACAAGTACTATGCATGTGCCATCTAATCACTGATCATACAACCTAGATGCTCATATCACCGTAGCGGGTAATTAAGCTACGAGGAGCACCTAATATGAGCATCGGGGAGCCGTTGGATCGAAGATGCAGCGGCACACACGAGGCCTGAATGTTTTATTTGCAAAAAAAAAACTTTGGAGAGTTTGGAAATTGCGCATAATTACAAAGACTACTCCCAAGCCATTGGATCTCACTTCCAACGGTGTAAAAACTCGTATCACCATAGTATCTAAGCTGCGGGGTGGATGTGATATTCTATGCCGCTGTCATTTTTGTTCGTAAACTTGCAAAATACGTGTAACTCATGCCGTTACGTGTCTATCCACGCAAAGTGTTTGTTCAAAAAAACCATCCTACCCTGAAATATCGAAACAACACACGGGGGTCCCACTTGTCATTAATCAAATTTGGACCTAAAACTAACAAATCTGAAAGATGAGATTCGAACTTGCAACCTGGACTACAAAGCGTAAGTCGATAGCCTAAAAAAACGAACGGTTATTGGCTTTGTCCCATAACTTGATTTTATACAGTACTTGCGTTGAGTAGAGTAGAGGGAGTTCCTCGTCAACACGTGCATGACCGTTGTCTCACTTACGGGTGGGTCCCAGGTCTGCGATCTCAATCTCTCTTCTCTCCATCGTCTAACCTTTGCACGGGCACACACGAAGAGCGGCGCTAGCTTGCCGTTGTGCTATTACAACTAAAAAAAAGCTTGGAAAATAGAAGAATCGCCTAGAACAAGAGACGTTGTGGCTGGTCAAGACGGAGCTAACCGTGCCATGTTTGCATGATGAAGTTGTGTGGCTAGTGGGGTGTTTTCGACCGACTGGCTGGGTCCCAAGGTCGAACCATAGGTACTACGTCTGATACAGTATATTTTTACATGCACATTTTTCCTCCGTGCCGAGACGTGGCACACCCTACCGCGCGGTTTCGGGGTCCTCCCGGGTGGTGCACGCATATATTCTTCCAGACGTAGGATGCCCTACCGCGCGTTTTCTGGGTCCTCCTCGGTCGTAGCGTCGAAGCAAGTAAATGAGTCGTCAAATCACGAAAGACCACCTTTCCCGCCGAGTACATCAGTGAAGCACGGTGGCTAGCTAGTTGGGCTAGTTCGACCGATTAGCTAGGCCGCCGCCACATTTGTGTTTTCATCCCTTTTTTTATCTACTTGCCGGCAGGTAAATTTAAATATCCACCGCGGTGTTGCTCTGGTGTTTGGGTGCGGCAGGTTTTTAATTTTTTGATTGACGGGAGCAGGCGCGGCAGGATTTTTAATTTTTGATTGATGGGAGCAGTAGCGGTAGCAATTAGTCACGATGACTCCCTGTAAAACCCATTGCTCCTCGATGTGAGAAGTCGTCGTGGTGTTTTACCGTGGTGAAAACCAAAGATTCCCCACTACTCGGCTGGCTCCTCCGCCTTCCGTAGATTGCATTGCCTTTCAGCCGTTTCGCCTTTGCTTCCTCTCCCATTGCTTCTACTGGTGCCATGGCGGCGCAGCAGATCACGGAGTCCGAGGTGAGGCGCCGACACAGAGCTCCATGCCAAGGATGCGGAGCTCGGGGCCAGGACGTGGAGCTCCGTGAGCTCAAGGAGGAGAGGAGTGCCATGCTCCTCCGCTATGTGTGGGAGTTCACGGAGCTTCAAAACGGCGGCGCCCACCACAAAGATGCTCGAGGCGTCGGGCGGCGTTGTTGCGAAAGCGGAGATACGATAGGCCATCGGGGAGCTGGCTGCGGCGAAGCGGCCGATCGTGACGAGGTCCAGATCGCCTCCCACTTGGTGAACCAAGTTGCCACGCACGTGTTGCGGCTGCGCGATGCCTACCGTCGTGCCAGCGCGACGATGCCGGCCGTTGGGCTAAACCCGTTCGACCACCCGTCGACTTCAACGAGTTGCGACTTCCTGACCTGGTCTCCTTCTTCACCTATATCTCCGAGGAGCTGAGCCGTCTCTGCGCGATGGTGGGGGCTGAGCTGGACAAGGAGGGGTTGCGCGATGTCGTCGCCGTTGCCGGGCGAATCCTTCCAGGGCTCCGTCACCGGAATCCATTCGTGCCATTGGACGCCATCTTTGACGAGCTGGCTCCCATCGACCGGGAGCGGGCTCTGCGGGCGGTTGCACCCTGCATCACCAACGTCGTGCGCCTCGAGAAGTAGAGGGACTTCGGTGGTGTTAGGCGCCCTCTGCATGGGCATGTCCATGTCTCGGCACAACATGACCGTTGGATCAAACTCAGACGGTGCAGATCAGTCACTGTAGCACAAAGCGTGTGGGTGTATTTGGTTGCATTCTCATCTCAATATAGTTGTTTCCTCTTCGTGTATTTTTGTCAACCTACTAGTGTGGACTCATGCACCCTTCATGCACTTTGCCAAACACCCAAAAGTGGGTCGAGAAGGGAACTTTGCTCCCATCCGTGCACCCTTCATACACCTGTCTAACACTATAGGATGTGCTTCATATGGTTCATGTTTCGTGGAGTACTGTAGCACCGTACTCTCCGTGCGCTGTGGACCTAGTTCTCTTAACATTGATCTCACCATTCATTCTCGACCGGACAGTTGAAAAAGTGGTACTATGTTACATATAGGAGTAGTTGACATGCGCACAACGTCATTTGTTATCGTCATATCTTACTACACTAGCAACAAGATTGTGTAGTACTGATGTATGAACCACTGCACATGCCTAGTAGTAGGAGCACTGTGTATGTTCAAGTGGCTGCTGTGTTTCGCACTCCTCCGTCGTAAGAGTGGAAACGCTTGCTGTAATCATTTTTTTCTTCAGAATGAAAAATAGTGGACACGCTCTACCGTGCGGATGCTCCTCCAGCCATGCACTAAATTACTCACTTTCGCCGACGTGTGGGACAGCCAGCACCTGGGTCCACCAGCCATGCACTAAATTACTCCGTAGTAGAGTGACGGTAGACTACCCCGATCAAACCGCCAAAGAATGCCCAATGAGCCGTCAAATCACAAAACCCCTCCTTTCCAAAGAAAGAAGTTGGACGGACGAAGCAACCATCATTTCACTCTTCTCTCTCAGCTTCCTCTCTTGAAGAAAACCCCCACTCGCTTCGCTTCTCCCTCATCTCGTTCCTCCTTTCACTCTTCTCTCTCAGCTTCCTCTCTTGGATGGATGCCGGAGCACCGGCCGACGTGATGTCTATGGCTCTGGCCAAAACCGTCGAGGTTCATAGTACGAAGAAGCGCAAGCACCCCGCCGAGACTACCGCACACAAGCTCAAAGCCATCACCCTGTCCAAGCCTCCCTCTCCGGGATCCCTCCTTAAGCAAGTCCAGGTAATGTCTCTTGTTGACGATCTTTTTCTCGATCTTGATCGTGTTTTTCATCTAACACGCAGTACTGGTACTGGTAGTACAACTTTCTGGGTGATCTTGCATGTGATTTTAGTGTGCCAAATGACGGTTCTAAATTCCTCTTTTGACCAAAACATGCGAGAGGTTGACACTAATTTCTTATAGATTACTGATACGTCCATTTTGCATCATGCTTTTCTATCGATATTTATCGCATTATGGGCTGTTATTTCACGTTATGTCACAATACTTATGGCTATTCTCCCTTATTTTACAAGGTTTACATGAAGAGGGAGAATGCCGGCAGCTGGAATTCTGGGCTGGAAAAGGAGCAAATATTGGAGACCTATTCTGTGCAACTCCAAAAGTCCTGAAACTCCACGGAATGTCTTAAAATAAATAAAGAAAAATCGTCACCAAAGATGAAGGCCAGGGGGCCCACACCCTGTTCACGAGGGTGAGGGGCGCCCCCCCGGGGCGCGCCCCCTACCTCGTGGGCCCCCTGGTGGCTCCCCGATGCCCATCTTCTCCTATATGAAGTCTTTCGGTGAGAAAAAAAATTAGAAGAAACCTTTCGGGACGAGACTCCGCTACCACGAGGCGGAACCTTGGCGGAACCAATCTAGGGCTCCGGCGGAGCTGTTCTGCTGGGGAGACTTCCCTCCGGGAGGGGGAAATCATCGCCATGATCATCACCAACGCTCCTCTCATCGGGAGAGGGCAATCTCCATCAACATCTTCACCAGCACCATCTCATCTCCAAACCCTAGTTCATCTCTTGTATCCAATTCTTGTCCCCAAGTCCGGGATTGGTGCTAGTAGGTTGCTAGTAGTGTTGATTACTCCTTGTAGTAGATGCTAGTTGGTTTATTTGGTGGAAGATCATATGTTCAGATCCTTTATGCATATTATTACCCCTCTGATTATGAACATGAATATGCTTTGTGAGTAGTTACGTTTGTTCCTGAGGACACGGGAGAAGTCTTGCTATTAGTAGTCATGTGAATTTGGTATTCGTTCGATATTTTGATGAGATGTATGTTGTCTAGCCTCTAGTGGTGTTATGTGAACGTCGACTACATAACACTTCACCATTATTTGGGCCTAGAGGAAGGCATTGGGAAGTAATAAGTAGATGATGGGTTGCTAGAGTGACAGAAGCTTAAACCATAGTTTATGCGTTGCTTCGTAAGGGGCTGTTTTGGATCCATATGTTTCATGCTATGGTTAAGTTTACCTTAATACTTTTGTTGTAGTTGCGGATGCTTGCAATAGAGGTTAATCATAAGTGGGATGCTTGTTCAAGTAAGAATAGCACCCAAGCACCGGCCCACCCACATATCAAATTATCAAAGTACCGAACGCGAATCATATGAACGTGATGAAAACTAGCTTGACGATAATCCCATGTGTCCTCGGGAGCGCTTTTCCTATTATAAGAGTTTGTTCCGGCTTGTCCTTTGCTACAAAAAGGATTGGGCCACCTTGCTGCACTTTATTTACTCTTGTTACTTGTTGCTCGTTACAATTTACCTTATCACAAAACTATCTGTTACCACTTATTTCAGTACTTGCAGAGAATACCATGCTGAAAACTGCTTATCATTTCCTTCTGCTCCTCGTTGGGTTCGACACTCTTACTTATCGAAAGGACTACGATAGATCCCCTATACTTGTGGGTCATTGAGGGAGTCCCGGATTAGGGGGTGTCCGGATTGCCGGACTACCATCATCGGCCGGACTATCATCGGCCGGACTATCATCATCAACCGGACTCCAAGACTATGAAGATACAAGATTGAAGACTTCGCCCCGTGTCCGGATGGGACTTTCCTTGGCGTGGAAGGCAAGCTTGGCGATACGGATATGTAGATCTCCTACCATTGTAACCGACTCTATGTAACCCAAGCCCTCTCCGGTGTCTATATAAACCGGATGGCTTTAGTCCGTAGGACTACAATCACAACAACCCTGACAATCATACCATAGGCTAGCTTCTAGGGTTTAGCCTCCTTGATCTCGTGGTAGATCCACTCTTGTAAACATCCACAATATCAATATCAATCAAGCAGGACGTAGGGTTTTACCTCCATCAAGAGGGCCCAACCAGGTAAACATCGTGTCCCTTGTCTCCTGTTACCATCCGCCTAGACGCACAGTTCGGGACCCCCTACCCGAGATCCGCCGGTTTTGACACCGACATTGGTGCTTTCATTGAGAGTTCCTATGTGCCGTCACCGATAGGAAGGATGCCTCCTCCCATCTTCAAGGATGGTATTTTCGCCAAAGGAGCCTTGGCCGCCGGCCAAATTATCCGGCTAGGTGGTTTTCTTATGACCGCCTGTCCGGCCATCGCTTCGACAATGACCTCTCAAGTCATTAAAAGCAATCTTCACATCAGCTCGGAATTCGCCGAGCGGCTGGATCCAATAGAGCTCTCGTCCAGAACGAGCTCTTGATCGTGATCGCCGCTCTGGAGTCGCTACAAACTACGATCAGATTGGGCTTAAAACCGATCGAGAGAGATTAACTCTCCCGGGTCACCCACCACGTTGCGATGGTAGAGGAGCAATGCTGGCGACGCTTCTCTGATTGAAAACTAGTCATGTCCGGACCCCTCAACCCCCATGCCGATTCCCGGAGGGACGGGCTTCGATCAAACACTGAACTTAAAGTCGCATCGGACTGGACTCGTTGGACAACGCCCGTAAATTCAAGCTTCCAAAATTGAAACTTCGCCTTCGAGCCTCGAGATGGGTAGGGTTCGGACTTAGTTCCACCCACCCGCCCGCACATATGCGATCTATCTCTAATTCGCAAGAGCCCGCCAAACAAGTACAGCACTATCGGGCAGATTCTCCTGGTTATGGGCAGGATAAAGGACTGCCGAGAGAAAACGCAATCTCAATCTTCTGCATTATTTGAACGGACAAGGGATTCCAAACGCCATAAGTCGTCCGCAAAATTACACGCTTTGCTGACTTGGAGACCATCGTACAAAAGTACTGTGCGATGGAGAGCGCCTGGAGAACCGAAAGTAAATTTTGGGATAATCCGGCCCCGAATACATCCCTAGTCCGGAACCAAAGGGTACATCATTATCAAGCACCTAGGCTGAATACCCAAAACCAAAACCCCTAAAGGGTGCGGAACGTGCATCGAGGGCTGGCTAAACGGACCTGCAAAATTCATAGCACAGAGGGCGCCACTCCAACTCATAGCCTTCGAGCATGTTGGATACTACGGCAGGTGGCCAAAAGTGGCGAAGAGCTTCTAGCTTCAGAATCCCAGCCCAGCAACACCAGTACGGTGTTAACAGTCTTCGGACTTTCGCATCAAATAACATGCGAAAACGACAACTCCGCAACCTTGCCAAGTCTACCAAGTAGCAACAATAAATCCATGGAGGACACGGCTATTACCTTCAATGCCGGTGATTTAACCTAAATTCCGAACTGCCCGGGCACCAGCCGCATTGGTCCTCAGCCCGATAGTAGACGGCTTTCGCCTTACTAAGGTACTCATGGATGGCGGCAGCGGACTAAACCTCATCTATGAGGAAACCCTCCGAAAAATGGAAATAGATCTGGAACCGCATTGAGCGAAGCAGCACAACCTTTAGAGGAATAATCCCACCGGAAGCATGCTGCAGGGAAAAATCACGCTGGACGTAGTGTTCGCTCACGGACAATTACAGGTCCGAGGAGGTCACATTTCAAGTGGCTCCGCTCAACAGCGGATATCATGCTTTATTAGGACGAGAGGCATTCACAATTTTTCAAGCTATACCCCATTATGGGTACATGAACCTTAAAATGCCCGGTCCCAACGGAATCATCACTCTCGCTAGTGATCCGAACATAGCACTGCTACCGAAAATAAGACAGCCGCACTAGCCCTCGAGGCACTATCCAAGCCCTAGCGGCGAGGAACTCACCGCGATGTGCTCCACGGTGAACAGGGACGATGTGATACTTGATAAAAGATCCAAGTCCACCTCTTTTAAACCAGCGGATGAAATAGTCAAATTCCAAGTCCACCCAACGGACCGCAAAGACGGCCTCCATCGGGCACAATTAAACCCCGAGGTAGACGCCAGACCACGAGAATTTCTACAAGAAAACTAGGACATCTTTGCTCGGCACCCTTCGACATGCCAGAATCCCACGCCACCTGGCCGAGCACAGCCTAAATATCCTAAAGGATTCAAGCCACCAAACAGGCTCTTCGACGATTTTCCAACCCAAAAGACAGCAATGGGAGAGGAGCTAGCCAAACTATTGGAAGCCGGATTCATCGAGACATCAAACATCCGGATTGGCTAGCAAATCTAGTAATGGTACCAAAGAAGGACAAATCCTGGCGCCTATGTGTCGATTTCAAAGACCTAAATAAAGCCTGCCCAAAGGATCCCTTCCCCCTCCCGATCGACCAAATCATCGATGCCACCGCAGGCACGATTCATTGTGCTTCACGGACGATACTCCGCTATCATCAAATCAAGATGGCGAAGCGGATCAAGCCGCAATCGCATTCATTACTCCATATGGACCATTCGCTTCAACACGATGCCCTTCGGACTTAAAACGCCGGCGCAACATATCAGCGCATGATTCGTACATGTCCGCTACCCAGATCGGCAAAACAGTAGAGGCATACGAGACGACGCAGTCGTCAAAACTAAACACGCCGAAACTCTAGTAGACGACTTGAGGCTCACATTCGACAACCTCGAGCATATGACATCAAGCTGAATCCGGAAAATGTGTTTTGGCATACCAGCCGGAAAGCTCTTGGGCTTCATCAGATCCGTAGAGGAATTGAAGCAAACCCAGCCAAGATCCGAGCTCATCACAGCTAGATATCCCAAAAGACCTCAAGCAAATACAAAATTAACTGGATGCGTGGCGGCTCTAAGCCGCTTCATCTCCCGTCTAGGAGAAAAGGCATTACCCCTCTATAGCCTCCTTAGGCGCACCAAACACTTCGAGTGGACGGATGCTGCCACCGCCGGACTCGAAGAAATAAAGGCCATATTGGCAACGAATCTGGTCCTGGCTGCGCCCAACCTGGGCGAACCAATGTTGTTATACATCGCAGCTACACATCATGTTGTAAGCGCGGTACTCGTCGTCAAACGAGAAAAAGAAGGGCATAAATTCCCTCTTCAAAAACCGGTATACTATGTATCCACTGTGTTAACCCCCTGCAAGTCCCGTTACCCGCACTATCAGAAGATAGCATACGCGGTGTTCATGGCATCCCGGAAGCTCCGACACTACTTTCAATAGTGTTCGATAACAGTGGCCTCTGAAGTACCACTTAACGACATTATAAACAACGCGATGCGACGGGCAGGATTGCAAATGGGCCATTGAGCTCTTACCATTTGATATATCTTACAAACCTCGTGAGCTATAAAGTCACAAGTATTGGCTGACTTTGTCGCTGAATGGACCGGTCAAGTCCCTAAAGAATACGGCGCATACTCCGATTGGATTATGCACTTCGACGGCTCCAAAATGTTAGCCGGATTGGGGGCTGGCGTCGTATTGATGTCCCCGACCGGGGACACAGTCCAATACGTACTTCAGATAATGTACACGGACTCCAACAACACAGCCGAATACGAGGCCCTTTTACATGGTCTCCGGATGTCAATCTCCATGGGCATTCAGCGCCTAGAGGTGCGCGGGGATTCAAACCTCGCAATATCCCAAATAAACGGAGACTTTGACGCCAAAGATCCGAAAATGGCAGCATATCGCAACGCTGTCCTCAAAATTTCAGCCCGGTTCGAAGGACTTGAATTCCATCACGTCACCCGGGATAATAACCAAGCGACCGACGTACTGGCACGCATTGGCGCCAAACGCGACGCTATCCCTCCTAATATCTTCCTGGAACGGCTCTTCAAGCCATCCGTATTATGGGAAGAGGAGTCCGGAACTAACAAACCGGAACAAGCCGCACCAACCGGCGATTCAGCCGATGACATAACACCTTCCGCCCACGACATAATGGCAGTAATTGCCCCGTGGACAGAACCATTCCTCGCCTACTTGCTTAGGCAGGAGCTTCCCGAAGACCAAAATGAGGCCCGCTGCATTGTCCGGTGATCTAAAGCCTACAAGGTCTATGAGGGAGAACTTTATAAGAAAAGCACAACCGGAGTCCTTCAAAGGTGTATCTCCAAGAGGAAGGGCGGAACCTCTGGCTGAAATTCATGCCGGACTAGGCGGACACCACGCCGCAGCTCGGGCCCTTGTAGGAAAGGCATTCCGACAGGATTTTATGGCCGACGGCCCGAGCAGATGCAGGACCTAGTCCAAAGATGCGTCGGTTGTCGACTCTTTGCTAATCGAGACATATGCCACCCACCGCCTCAAAACTATACCCATTACACGGCGTTCGTGGTGCGGGGCTTGACATGGTTGGACCACTTAAAGGGGGAACCCACAAGCAAAGGTACCTATTGGTCATGGTGGATAAATTCACCAAATGGATAGAGGCCAAGCCGCTTAAAACGGCAGAGTCCGCACCAGTGATAGACTTTATATCCGGGTAGTACACCGCTATGGTGTCCCCACAAGATCATCACCGACAACGGCACGAACTTCACCGCCGATGAGGTTAAATCATGGTGCAAAAATATGGGCATCAAGCTCGATTACGCTCGGTCTATAATCCTCAAACCAACGGTCAAGTGGAACGAGCAAATGGTCTAATAATGAGCGGCATCAAACCCGGACTAATGTGGTCCCTTACGAAATCTGACACGCCTTTGGGTAGAGGAGCTCGACCAGACTGGGGCTGCGGACAACGCCTAACCGTACTACGGATTCACACCATTTTTATGGTATACGGCGCGAAGCAGTTTTGCCTGCGACATCATTCATGACTCACCTCGAAAAGCGCATGTACGAAGAAAGAGAAGCCGAGTTGGATCGGCGGGACAGCTTGGACACATTGAGGAAGAGCGACGCTGCCAAGGCTCGCTCCGCATTCTATCAACAGTGAGGCTCAAGATATCAAAGCGAGAAGTACGGGCCAAGACTTACAACGTTGGCGAACTGGTTCTACGCTGCCGGACAAGAAAAGGACAAGCTCAAGCCCAAATGGGAAGGCCCTTCATCATCGATCAAGTCCTGACCGGCGGAGCGCACCGTCTACTTAAATGCATCGGATAACCGACTCGAGCCGAACCCATGGAACGCAGCCCGCCTCCGACGATTCTATGCCTAGCGCCGGACTAAGAGTTCGTCCCTTTCCCCCCGTCCAAATTTTTTTTTACTTCAGCTGCCTTTCGTTTCTCTTTTTCTTCTCAACCCTATTCATCCAAGCCTTAAAGGGCCTCTTGGCAACGTCGCACAAGAATTGATGTGCTATCCGCACTCATTATATTCGGGGCTTCTTTACCGAAGCTTAATTATACGGGTTTATGCCCAGCACATGTGTCAAGCCTCCACATGTACCTTTTATTCACCATTATATGCATCGATATGACTTAAGTTTTGGCCAAGCTGGGTTGCTGGCTCCTGTGCTTACCCTCACGCTCCCGATTGTTCGGCTAGGAGGTAAAGGAGCACCTCTGCGATTGTTCTCGCTGGTCGGCCGGATGTGTACCTCGACTGGGTGAAGCCGAAAGCTAGCGTTCTTAAGGGAATATTCGGTCGGTGACTTAAAAGATGATTTTTATCCACTTATTTATCTGCCCCAGATGTTTTTCTGCTTTTTTTGCAGTCCGACATGCACTTTAGGGCATGCCACCCCAGAGGAAAGGAACCCTTAACGGAACTATTCTCCCGGAAGATGTTTCTTACTACCCATGTAATATAACATAACTAGTTGGGCACTTGTCCGATAAAGCACCGATGACCCCCACGCTGGTCTCCATGCATACCACGGTTGTTTCATAACCGAGAAGGTATTTGGACACACTCCGGACTCTAGGGTCCCGAGGTCGGCTTAAAAGGTCGGCAAAGACAAACGATCTACAATCCGCTAGAAGGCATTTTGTATGTCATTTTATAAATACATTGTCAAATCGACCGATTGTATTCTTCCTCAATCCCGCCTAACAAGGTTGTCTAATTCTGATCTGTTGGGAAAATTTTGCCAACTCCACTTGGCCGATACTAAACTCACAGGATCTCCTTCCCATCGAGCCCCACAGGTCCGACTTCGCCATGTGGTTGGGATCCGCCTTCTTGTACCGCTGTCTTTACCATGGCCTGGGCCTCCGGGCACCTTGGCGGCAGTCAAATCTTCCATAAATGGAAGCGCCGCCGCCCTCCTGCGCTTCTCCGCAAGCTCCCCAAGACCCTCGGGTATGGAGAAGGCTGGCCATAACGCCTGGATGACGCCGCTCATAGCCTGCCGAACTCGTTCGATCAGTTGCAACAATTCAGGAAGTTGATCACCCGTTGTTACGGGCATCTCCTCCGCAGGGCGACCTGTGAGCATACCTACAGACATATTCTGTCAAAATTGACTTCCTCGCCGAACTCTTCTTTTCAAAGGAGTTCGCTCAAGCACTTACTATATATGCCGCGACGAAGCCGCTGATTCTCCTTAACGGATCCAGACAGCTCGGCCCGAACACCTTTCAGCTCTTCTCCAAGCTGGGCATGGGCATCCTGGAGCTTGTTCCTTTCATGCTGCACCTTATGCAGCACCCTCTCGCCGGCATTTAGTTGGCGCAGAAGTTCTTGCCTGTCCGGATCTTGTCCGGCAGCACCTGCAATGTCATTTTTTAGACTTGCGCAAAGGCCAAACGCTGCTTATCTTTCTAACATCATGCTACCGTGAGAGGTCCTTACGCTTCCTCTGCGCCGTGAAAATGCGGCCTCAAGTTGGGCCTTGCACTCTTGCAGCTCTGAGAGAGTCGGGTATTCTTCTCGGTAAGATCCTCGTTTCATATGATCCTTAAATCAGTTAATATAACTACTTTAAGTCTCGGGGCTCTTGGCATATATAACTATTAAATTCTATTACCCGTATGTCTTTTACATACCGCTCCGTGGCTCGTAAAACTATCTTGAGCAGCACGAAGTGCGCGCCCCCGTGTTAAAGGCATTCAACGCCGGGGAGAAGCACGCGCCACGAATACTGACCGGCGGCGCCTGTGATTTAGGGCACTCTCCACCTCGACTTGGTGGCGGACAGTCTTCGGCATCCTCCGTCGGAGGAACGTCCGGCTCGCGCTTGCGCCGCCTCCCCCTCGACCAAAAGGGAGCCGGCTGGTAGAGGCTGGATTGACAACTTCACGCCCGCAGTCCGGTGGGCTTTTTTCCCTATAAAAGTCATGAGCACTCAAACGCTTCCTAGGAACGTTGTTCTAAATACTGAATTGTGAGTTACACCTTTGCGGCGACGTTTCATCCGCGCCGCGCTCCTCTTCCGCCCATTGGTCCGAATCGCCCTTGTTGGTCAGCCACCGCTGGCTCGGCTTCTCGCCCTAGGCGCCTCCTGCACATGTGCCATCATATACGGTGGTCAGAAATAAGCAAGGAAGGAATGACGGTGTCAGGGCTTCGGCCGCAATCACCTGGGAAGCCGGATATAGTCCGGGATAGTCGGTCGTGATGGCGACTAAAGCATTGTCCATGCTGAGCTGGTGGAACACCCCGTCAAATAGCTCCACCTTTATGTCCGGATCCTCTTCAGAGGCCGGATCCCGGGATCTCTCTGGATCCTCAGGCTGCGGAGCCGGACTCAGCATTCCCTCCACAGTCCGGCGCAGTTCCTGCGTCGAAAGAAGAACACAATGTAAGAAACTTAAGTTTCAAAAGGCACGGGTCGGACACGCTGAGTGTTCGCTTACCCAAGGCCGGGGATTGTTCATGGAAAACCCATTTAACGGGTTCGTCCGAAGGAAATCCTCCTTCTCCCCCTTATACAGGCCGGACAAGATCGTCACCAGATCTTCGGCCGAATCCGGCCCTTTGCGGCCATGACGGGTGGCATCGTCCTCCCTGTTGAAGTCCCACATGGGGTGGCCCCTGTATTGTAGTGGCTGCACCACCCGCGTAATGCATGTTGCCATGACTCTAATCATGGTCAACCGGGCATGGGCCAGTAACCTTATTCGGCCCATCACATAATGGACGCTCTTGTCTTCCTCCAGTCGGGGGCTCCGTGGACGCCAACTAAGGCGTTTCTTCAGAGGAGCATTGCTGAACTCCGGGGAGGCCGATCCGAACAGGGTCCGGCAGCGGAGCTTCTTCTATATAAAACCATTCCGAAGGCCAGTCTTCGGGCGCCTTCTTAGGGGTTCCGGATGGATATCCGGTCCCGGCAATGCGCCATATTTCGGCGCCGCCCACTTGATATATGGACCCCTCGTGAGAGCGGGTACAAGGCAAAACAACCTCTTCCACAGCGTGAAGTGGGGCTCGACGCCAGGAAAAGCTCAAGAAGAGCTACGTAACCCGCAATATGCAGGATTGAGGCGGGCGTGAGGTGATGAAGCTGGAGTCCGTAGAACTCTGTGAGCCCGCGGAGGAATGGATGTACAGGAAAACCGAGCCCCTTATCGATAGGGGACGAAGCATACCCGCTCCCTTTGTTGGGATTAGGGTAACCTCCGCTTGCTTCCCACCTTTGTAGGTGGCTAGCCCGGCTCGAACCGGAACCATGAAGGCCGGAGGGAGATATCCCCCATTTGGAGCTTCACCAGCTCACAGCGGAATGAGCATCTCCTCCAATCTCGGCAAAGGGCCGGGGCGCGAGAAGAGGAGCTGCGTTGACGGTCCATGATGGAATTGATTCTTGGTCGAAAGCGCTCCGATGAGTATTTGCGAGAGGAAGATGGTGATTTGGATCTGGATTCTTGCCTCCCTTATAGGCAGATTGTTCGCACAACTAGGGGGTAAAACATAAAAGACACCCTGGCTTTTCACATTCGCACGACACGTGGTAGAAGGCCATTATTGGGCGTGGAAGCCAAGACGCACAACATTGATGAGGAAGCTGGACACTGTTCGGTAGGTACATGGAATTTGAAGGAGAACCCGCCTTGCAACGCCGAAGACTACACGCATGCTGGACTTATCGTCATTGAAGCCTGGTTCGGGGGCTACCGAGGAGTCCCGGATTAGGGGTGTCCGGATTGCGGACTACCATCATCGGCGGACTATCATCGGCGGACTATCATCATCAACCGGACTCCAAGACTATGAAGATACAAGATTGAAGACTTCGCCCCGTGTCCGGATGGGACTTTCCTTGGTGTGGAAGGCAAGCTTGGCGATACGGATATGTAGATCTCCTACCATTGTAACCGACTCTATGTAACCCTAGCCCTCTCCGGTGTCTATATAAACCGGATGGCTTTAGTCCGTAGGACTACAATCACAACAACCCTGACAATCATACCATAGGCTAGCTTCTAGGGTTTAGCCTCCTTGATCTCGTGGTAGATCCACTCTTGTAAACATCCACAATATCAATATCAATCAAGCAGGACGTAGGGTTTTACCTCCATCAAGAGGGCTCGAACCTGGGTAAACATCGTGCCCCTTGTCTCCTGTTACCATCCGCGTAGACGCACAGTTCGGGACCCCCTACCCGAGATCCGCCGGTTTTGACACCGACAGTCATCAAGACTCTTTTTTGGCACCGTTGCCGGGGTGTGTAGCGCCTTTGGTAAGTGGAATTTGGTAAGGACAAATTTATATAGTGTGCTGAAATTTTCTGTCACTTGTTACTATGGAAAGTAATTCTCGAGGGTCTTGTTCGGGTATCTTCACCCGCCCGATGAGAGCAAAGAGTTGCTCCTCAACCATCTGAACCTATTGAAAATGAAACTCCTTTTGAAGTTCCTTCGGTATGATGGAAAACTGCTGGCTAATACTTTTACAGAGATGGAACAAAGCATCCCGATGAACATCTACTCTATGTGGATGAAGTTTGTGGATTATTTAAGCTTGCAGGTATACCCGATGATGTTGTTAAGAAGAAGGTCTTCCCTATATCTTTGAAGGAAGACGCATTGACATGGTATAGGCTATGTGATGATATGGGATCATGGAACTATAAAAGATTGAAATTGGAATTTCATCAAAAGTATTACCCTACGCATCTTGTTCATCGTGATCGCAATTATATATATAATTTTTGGCCTCGCGAAGGAGAAAGCATCGCTCAAGCTTGGGGGAGGCTTAAATCAATGTTATATTCATGCCCCAATCATGAGCTCTCAAAAGTGACAATTCTTCAGAATTTTTATGCTCGGTTTTCTGATAACAATCGCACCATGCTCGATACTTCTTGTGTTGGCTCTTTTATGATGAAGACTATTGAATTTAAATGGAATTTATTGGATAGAATTAAACGCAACTCTGAATATTGGGACCTCGACGAAGGTAAGGAGTCAGGTATGACGCCCAAGTTTGATTGTGTTAAATCTTTTATGGATACCGATATTTTCCGTAAGTTTAGCACTAAATATGGACTTGACTCTGAGATAGTAGCTTCTTTCTGTGAATCTTTTGCTACTTATGTTGATCTCCCTAAGGAGAAGTGGTTTAAATATCATCCTCCCATAGAAGTAAAAGTAGCTGCACCTATTAAAGTTGAAGAAAAGACTGTCACTTATAATGATCCTATTGTTCCCACCTCTTATGTTGAGAAACCACCTTTCCCTGTTAGAGTAAAGGATCATGCTAGAGCTTCAACTGTTGTTCGTAAAAGCAATATCAGAACTTATACACCTCCTGAGCAAGTCAAAGTAGAACCTAATATTCTTGTCTGATAATATTGATGGGCATGTTATTCAATTCTGTGGTGAAACTGCTAGAATTGCTAAATCTTATGCTAAAGATAAACATAGACCTGTGGTAGGCGTGCCTGTAATTTCTGTTAAAATAGGAGATCATTGTTATCATGGCTTATGTGATATGGGCGCTAGTGCTAGTGCAATACCCATTGAATTATACAAAGAAATTATGCATGATATTGCACCTATTGAGTTAGAAGAAATTGATGTCACAATTAAGCTTGCCAATAGAGATACTATTTCACCAGTGGGAATTGTTAGAGATGTTGAAGTCTTGTGTGGGAAAACTAAATATCCTGCTGATTTTCTTGTTCTTGGTTCTCCACAAGATAGCTTTTGTCCCATTATATTTGGTAGACCCTTCTTGAATACTGTTAATGCTAAGATAGACTGCGAAAAGAATGTTGTTACTATTGGCTTGGATGATATGGTTCATGAGTTTAATTTCTCTAAATTTAGTAAACAACATCATGAGGAAGAATTGCCTAGTAAGGATGAAATTATTGGTCTTTCTTCTATTGCCGTACCTCCTAGTGATCCTTTAGAACACTATTTGCTAGACCATGAAAATGATATGTTCATGAATGAAAGAAGGGAAATAGATGAAGTATTCTTTAAACAGAACCTATTCTCGCAACATAATTTGCTGTTGAAACTTAGGGATCCTCCTCCACCCAAGGGTGATCCGTGTTTGAGCTTAAACTGTTGCTCGATGATCTTAAATATGCTTATCTTGATGAAAAGAAAATATATCATGTTATTATTAGTGCTAACCTTTGAGCATGAAGAAGAAAGATTATTGAAAACTCGAAAAAGCACCGTGCCGCTATTGGATATACTCTTGATGATCTTAAGGGCATTAGTCCCACTCTATGTCAGCATAAAATAAATTTGGAAGCGGATGCCAAACCAGTTCGCGATCCTCAACGACGTTTGAATCCTAAAATGAAAGAAGTGGTAAGAAAAGAAATACTCAAGCTTCTGGAGGCACGTATAATTTATCCCGTTGCTGATAGTGAGTGGGTAAGTCCTGTCCATTGTGTCCCTAAGAAGGGAGGTATTACTATTGTCCCTAATGATAAAGATGAATTGATTCCGCAAAGAATTATTACAGGTTATAGGATGGTAATTGATTTCCGCAAATTAAATAAAGCTACTAAGAAAGATCATTACCCCTTACCTTTTATTGATCAAATGCTAGAAAGATTATGCAAACATACACATTATTGCTTTCTAGATGGTTATCTGGTTTCTCTCAAATACCCGTGTCGGCTAAAGATCAATCAAAGACTACTTTTACATGCCCTTTTGGTACTTTTTCTTATAGACGTATGCCTTTTGGTTTATGTAACGCACCTGCTACCTTTCAAAGATGCATGATGGCTATATTCTCGACTTTTTGAAAAGATTTGTGAGGTTTTCATGGATGACTTTTCCGTCTATGGTTCCTCTTTTGATGATTGCTTGAGCAATCTTGATCGAGTTTTGCAGAGATGTGAAGAAACTAATCTTGTCTTGAATTGGGAAAAGTGCCACTTTATAGTTAATGAAGGTATTGTCTTGGGGCACAAAGTTTCTGAAAGAGGTATTGAAGTTGATAAAGCCAAAGTTGATGCTATAGAAAAGATGCCATGTCCCAAGGACATCAAAGGTATAAGAAGTTTCCTAGGTCACGCCGGATTTTATAGGAGGTTCATTAAGGACTTCTCAAAAATTTCTCGGCCTCTGACTAATTTATTACAAAAAGATGTACCATTTGTCTTTGATGATGATTGTGTGGAAGCATTTGAAATACTTAAGAAAGCATTAGTCTCTGCACCTGTTGTTCAGCCACCTGATTGTAATTTACCCTTTGAAATTATGTGTGATGCTAGTGATTATGCTGTAGGTGTTGTTCTAGGGCAAAGAGTTGATAAGAAGTTAAATGTTATCCATTATGCTAGTAAGACTCTAGACAATGCTCAAAGAAATTATGCTACTACCTAAAAGGAACTTTTAGCAGTTGTATTTGCTTGTGATAAATTCAGACCCTATATTGTTGATACTAAAGTAACTATTCACACCGATCATGCTGCTATTAAATATCTTATGGAAAATAAAGATGCTAAACCTAGACTTATTCGATGGGTTCTCTTGCTGCAAGAATTTGATTTGCATATTGTCGATAGAAAGGAGCTCAGAACCCGTGCTGAGATAACTTGTCTAGGTTAGAGAATGTTGATGACCCACTACCTATTGATGATAGCTTTCCTGATGAACAATTAAATGTCATAAGCACTTCTCGTAGCACTCCTTGGTATGCTGATTATGCTAATTATATTGTTGCTAAATTTATACCACCTAGCTTCACATACCAACAAAAGAAAAGTTCTTTTATGATTTGCGACATTACTTTTGGGATGACCCACATCTTTATAAAGAAGGAGTAGATGGTGTTATTAGGCGTTGTGTACTGAGCATGAACAGGAACAGATCCTACACAAGTGTCATTCAAGCTTATGGAGGGCATCACGCTGGAGATAGAACTGCACATAAGGTATTGCAATCCGGTTTTATTGGCCTACTCTCTTCAAGGACGCCCGTAAGTTTGTCTTGTCTTGTGATGAATGTCAAAGAATTGGTAATATTAGTAGACGTCAAGAAATGCCTATGAATTATTCACTTGTTATTGAACCATTTGATGTTTGGGGCTTTGATTATATGGGACCTTTTCCTGCCTCTAATGGATATACACATATTTTGGTTGCTATTGATTACGTTACTAAGTGGGTAGAAGCTATTCCAACTAGTAGTGCTGATCATAACACTTCTATTAAAATGCTTAAGGAAGTTATTTTTCCGAGGTTTGGAGTCCCTAGATATTTAATGACTGATGGTGGCTCACATTTTATTCATGGCGCTTTCCGTAAAATGCTTGCTAAATATGACGTTAATCATAGAATTGCATCTCCATATCACCCACAGTCTAGTGGTCAAGTAGAATTGAGTAATAGAGAACTCAAATTAATTTTGCAAAAGAATGTTAATAGGTCTAGAAATAATTGGTCCAAGAAACTTGATGATGCATTATGGGCCTATAGAACTGCATATAAGAATCCTATGGGTATGTCTCCATATAAAATGGTTTATGGAAAAGCATGTCACTTACCTCTCGAACTAGAACATAAGGCATATTGGGCTATCAAAGAGCTCAACTTTGATTTCAAACTTGCGGTGAGAAGAGGTTGTTTGATATTAGCTCACTTGATGAAAGGAGAACCCAAGCTTATGAAAATGCCAAGTTATTTAAAGAAAAGTTAAAAGATGGCATGACAAAAGGATACAAAAGCGTGAGTTTAATGTAGGTGATTATGTATTGCTATACAACTCTCATTTAAGATTTTTGCAGGAAAATTTCTCTCTAAATGGAAAGGTCCCTCACGTTATCGAGGAGGTCTATCATTCGGTGCCATAAAATCAACAACTTCAAGGCACAAACCAAGGTGGTAAACGGTCAAAGAATCAAACATTATATCTCAGGTAATCCCATAAATGTTGAAACCAATATTATTGAAACCTAACCCCGGAGGAATACATAAGGGACACTTTCCAGACCGTTCCAGACTCCGAAAAGAAATAGGTATGTGGTACGGTAAGTAAACCGACTCCAAAAAAATTTTTAAGGCAATATTTCTCCGTTTTGGAATATTTAGAAAAATAGAAAAATAAGTGGCAGCCCGGGAAGGACACGAGGCCTTCATGAGGGTGGAGGGCGCGCCCTGCCCCCCTGGGCGCGCCCCCCTACCGCGTGAGCACCTCGTGTGCCCTCCGGACTCCGTTTTCTTGCACAATACGTATTTTGGTCGGTAAAAATTCATTATATATTCTCCCGAAGGTTTTGACTCCCGTATCACGCAAATATCCTCTTTTCTTGTTTTGAGCTATTGCTGCTGCAGATTAGAGCAAGATGTCTTCTCAAGAGTCGATCGGGAGAGGCGGGTATCTAATCCGCACTGTAACCGAGGGTACACAATGATCTTGACCACTTTGGGCCAGCAACGAAGGAAGAGATGGAGGCCGACTTGATGAGGGTAGATGCCATGGAGGATCAAGAAGTCACCTCTCGCCTCCAAGCTGGGTTTACGATGAACTACAGAGCTCAGCTATTCCAAACTCGGTTATCCCTTCCAATGTTAGATTTCTTTCTTATGAAAATATGAGGAGGAGTGTCTCTTGTTCTCCTGCTTACGGAGGCACGTATAATTTATCCCGTTCTTGATAGTGAGTGGGTAAGTCCTGTCCATTGTGTCCCTAAGAAGGGAGGTATTACTATTGTCCCTAATGATAAAGATGAATTGATTCGCAAAGAATTATTACAGGTTATAGGATGGTAATTGATTTCCATAAATTAAATAAAGCTACTAAGAAAGATCATTACCCTTACCTTTTATTGATCAAATGCTAGAAAGATTATGCAAACATACACATTATTGCTTTCTAGATGGTTATCTGGTTTCTCTCAAATACCCGTGTCGGCTAAAGATCAATCAAAGACTACTTTTACATGCCCTTTTGGTACTTTTTCTTATAGACGTATGCCTTTTGGTTTATGTAACGCACCTGCTACCTTTCAAAGATGCATGATGGCTATATTCTCTGACTTTTTTGAAAAGATTTGTGAGGTTTTCATGGATGACTTTTCCGTCTATGGTTCCTCTTTTGATGATTGCTTGAGCAATCTTGATCGAGTTTTGCAGAGATGTGAAGAAACTAATCTTGTCTTGAATTGGGAAAAGTGCCACTTTATAGTTAATGAAGGTATTGTCTTGGGGCACAAAGTTTCTGAAAGAGGTATTGAAGTTGATAAAGCCAAAGTTGATGCTATAGAAAGATGCCATGTCCCAAGGACATCAAAGGTATAAGAAGTTTCCTAGGTCACGCGGATTTTATAGGAGGTTCATTAAGGACTTCTCAAAATTTCTCGACCTCGACTAATTTATTACAAAAGATGTACCATTTGTCTTTGATGATGATTGTGTGGAAGCATTTGAAATACTTAAGAAAGCATTAGTCTCTGCACCTGTTGTTCAGCCACCTGATTGTAATTTACCCTTTGAAATTATGTGTGATGCTAGTGATTATGCTGTAGGTGTTGTTCTAGGGCAAAGAGTTGATAAGAAGTTAAATGTTATCCATTATGCTAGTAAGACTCTAGACAATGCTCAAAGAAATTATGCTACTACCTAAAAGGAACTTTTAGCAGTTGTATTTGCTTGTGATAAATTCAGACCCTATATTGTTGATACTAAAGTAACTATTCACACCGATCATGCTGCTATTAAATATCTTATGGAAAATAAAGATGCTAAACCTAGACTTATTCGATGGGTTCTCTTGCTGCAAGAATTTGATTTGCATATTGTCGATAGAAAGGGAGCTCAGAACCCCGTTGCAGATAACTTGTCTAGGTTAGAGAATGTTGATGACCCACTACCTATTGATGATAGCTTTCCTGATGAACAATTAAATGTCATAAGCACTTCTCGTAGCACTCCTTGGTATGCTGATTATGCTAATTATATTGTTGCTAAATTTATACCACCTAGCTTCACATACCAACAAAAGAAAAAGTTCTTTTATGATTTGCGACATTACTTTTGGGATGACCCACATCTTTATAAAGAAGGAGTAGATGGTGTTATTAGACGTTGTGTACCTGAGCATGAACAGGAACAGATCCTACACAAGTGTCATTCCGAAGCTTATGGAGGGCATCACGCTGGAGATAGAACTGCACATAAGGTATTGCAATCCGGGTTTTATTGGCCTACTCTCTTCAAGGACGCCCGTAAGTTTGTCTTGTCTTGTGATGAATGTCAAAGAATTGGTAATATTAGTAGACGTCAAGAAATGCCTATGAATTATTCACTTGTTATTGAACCATTTGATGTTTGGGGCTTTGATTATATGGGACCTTTTCCTGCCTCTAATGGATATACACATATTTTGGTTGCTATTGATTACGTTACTAAGTGGGTAGAAGCTATTCCAACTAGTAGTGCTGATCATAACACTTCTATTAAAATGCTTAAGGAAGTTATTTTTCCGAGGTTTGGAGTCCCTAGATATTTAATGACTGATGGTGGCTCACATTTTATTCATGGCGCTTTCCGTAAAATGCTTGCTAAATATGACGTTAATCATAGAATTGCATCTCCATATCACCCACAGTCTAGTGGTCAAGTAGAATTGAGTAATAGAGAACTCAAATTAATTTTGCAAAAGAATGTTAATAGGTCTAGAAATAATTGGTCCAAGAAACTTGATGATGCATTATGGGCCTATAGAACTGCATATAAGAATCCTATGGGTATGTCTCCATATAAAATGGTTTATGGAAAAGCATGTCACTTACCTCTCGAACTAGAACATAAGGCATATTGGGCTATCAAAGAGCTCAACTTTGATTTCAAACTTGCCGGTGAGAAGAGGTTGTTTGATATTAGCTCACTTGATGAAAGGAGAACCCAAGCTTATGAAAATGCCAAGTTATTTAAAGAAAAAGTTAAAAGATGGCATGACAAAAGGATACAAAAGCGTGAGTTTAATGTAGGTGATTATGTATTGCTATACAACTCTCATTTAAGATTTTTTGCAGGAAAATTTCTCTCTAAATGGAAAGGTCCCTACGTTATCGAGGAGGTCTATCATTCCGGTGCCATAAAAATCAACAACTTCGAAGGCACAAATCCGAAGGTGGTAAACGGTCAAAGAATCAAACATTATATCTCAGGTAATCCCATAAATGTTGAAACCAATATTATTGAAACCTAACCCGGAGGAATACATAAGGGACACTTTCCAGACCGTTCAGGACTCGAAAAGAAATAGGTATGTGATGCGGTAAGTAAACCGACTCAAAAAATTTTTAAGGCAATATTTCTCCGTTTTGGAATATTTAGAAAATAGAAAAATAAGTGGCAGCCGGGAAGGACACGAGGCCTTCATGAGGGTGGAGGGCGCCGCCCCCGGCGCGCCCCTACCGCGTGAGCACCTCGTGTGCCCTCCGGACTCCGTTTTCTTACTGTCGTATTTTGGTCGGTAAAATTCATTATATATTCTCCGAAGGTTTTGACTCCGTATCACGCAAATATCCTCTTTTCTTGTTTTGAGCTATTGCTGCTGCAGATTAGAGCAAGATGTCTTCTCAAGAGTCAGTCGGGGAGAGCCGGGTATCTAATCCGGCACCAGAACCGAGTAAGCAATGATCTTGACCACTTTGGGCCAGCAACGAAGGAAGAGATGGAGGCCGACTTGATGAGGGTAGATGCCATGGAGGATCAAGAAGTCACCTCTCGCCTCCAAGCTGGGTTTACGATGAACTACAGAGCTCAGCTATTCCAAACTCGGTTATCCCTTCCAATGTTAGATTTCTTTCTTATGAAAATATGAGGAGGAGTGTCTCTTGTTCTCCTGCAGCTATGCAACACCCTTGGGTGCAAGGAGCTTTAGCCGTTACAGGAAAGCTTCATAAGGAAATAATGGACCTCAAGCAGCAAGTCAATAAGCTCGAGGAGGAGAACCGTATCTTGAGGGGAATCATCGCCAAGAATATTACACCAATAATAAAGAAGGAGACATAATCACATGGGTATGGGCACTCCCCTTGGCAACTGCCAAGCTTGGGGGAGGTGCCCCGGTATCGTATCACCATCACAACTCCTATCTTTACCGTTTTTCTTAGTTCGATCCTATTAGTAGTATCTTGATTTAGTAGAATAAAGTCATGGTATGATCTAGTTTTGAAGTTTTGCTTTATGATCCTTCTATGTAATCGAGTCCGTGAGCTATATATATAATAAAGATTAGTGTTGAGTCAAGGGCTTGATTACTTTGCCATGATCTTGGGTGAATAAAAGAAAAGAATACAAAGAAACAAAGAGTTCATATTGATCTTATTGAAAGTAATGACTTCACATAGAAATAGTATGATGATTAAAAGTTGTTGGGAGTTGGCAAATAGCATTGGTCGTCGTTGCAATTAATAGGAAGTAATAAGGAGAGAGAGGTTTCACATATAGATATATTATCATTGACATCTTTTATGATTGGGAGCACTCATTAAAATATGACATGCTAAAGAGTTGATGTTGGACAAGGAAGACAACATAATGAGTTATGTTTTCTTATATCTGAGATAAAGTATGTTGTTATGGATCCTCTAACATGTTGAGCTTGCCTTTCCCCTCATGCTAGCCAAATTCTCAGCACCATGTAGCGACCGACCTCGACCTCGACGGTCAAGCCTCGTGTTTCTGTGCCATCCTCGGATCAGTATCTTTGGCACACACAGTACATCAACGTATATATCAAAGTGCAATCACATGTATAATTAACGTAAAACTGATATATACCTCATAAGTCACAGCGGAAACAAATAGTCGGGTGTGGAGTCCCATCAACGCCATCGGTAGGTTGAGTGTAGACCGTAACCCTATATCGTAACTCTTACTCGTCGAAGAAAATCCTGCAACATGATACGTTGCAGCCGTGTAGGTCAGTACATTGAATGTACCGGCAAGATCACAACATGAGAAAACAGATGGTAAAACTATACTATATGCAATTTGGCTTTATGGCTCTGGGTCTGAGTTTTGTTTGCGTAAAAGCTGATTTTATTTTCCCTACATCAAAGGAATAAATGAAGTCTGTACTATGGAGTTTTCTATCATGACATGGTTCCGCCAACCGATGTCTCATAGCCTAAAATTCATCATAAGTTGCCCACAATTAAGTTATCAATCCGGTGTTGAGAGTTCCGAGATAGATCCAAGTCCAAAGGCTCAAATTGTCCGTAACCGGGGACACGGCTAATCGATTAGGTTTAAACCCTCTGCAGAGGTTTGTACACTTTACCCGCAAGATTCGATCCCTCTTTTTACGTTCTCGCACTTCAGGGTGTTTGAGAACAAGATGACCAAACATGGTCTTCGAAGAGTTCCCCGACCACCGTCCGGTACTCATCCAATCCTACCGTAGTTCTACATCTGCTAGCACCGTCCTAGTCGAGTCACAACTAAGGTCAACCAAGCGAGCCCATAGTGACTTGCGGTTGCAGGTAAGCTTCGGGCATGAAGTATTCTTCCGTCTCTTTGAGTCTGGGTGAAGCTTTCCGCAAGATGTCATGGCGCTTCTCCATGCATCCCGCCAACCACTGGATTCTCCAGGTGCCCGTCAACCATCCTTCACCCAAAGAGTGTGTATTGAATTCTTGTCTCGAGTCTTGAAGTCTTGAGGCCTTGAAGATGCAGTCCTTGCAGATTCCATCATGAAGTTGTCGTCATTGACGTAGATCCTCCATTCTCACACCACTCCCGAGCACTCATACCAAACCCGTCTACTATAGCGTAGCATTAAAATAAAATATCGTCCCGGGCTTGGTAACAGGGTGATGGGTTCCTACCTCATGCATACTACTCAACTACAAGAATTCAGTATCACTACTGGAGGGTTTGTTGCGAAGATGACACTAGATGCAATAAAACACATAGGTATGAAAAACATGGTCAAAGTGAACTTGCCTTGCTGACGATCTTCGAAAGCTAGGGACTCGTGGTAGTAAGCTTCGCACTCCGGAAATTCTACCGAGACAAACAACAATCATAATAAGCATACAACATATGATCACTTAGCATAACAGCATATCAACATAACTCATGAAACAATTGAATCAAAACCCAAAGAAAACTCGAGAAAATCCAAATCAATATTTTCACCACATCATACAACAGCCAGGAAGTAGTTTTGCATAACAAAATTTTTCTTAACAGAACCTAAGCATGGATTTATGCTACCTAACAGAAAAGAAATCATCATGCAACAAGGAGCAAAAAGAACTACATTAAAAGCTATTATAAAACTCCTATTAGGTCTAAAACAATCCTAGCAAGTAAAAATAAAATAAAAGTTTTATTTATTATAAATAAAAGTTCATGCTCTAAAGTTACAGAAACTAACCTAGAATAAACTATCACATAGGAAAAATAAATTTATTTGCTAATTAAAACACTAGGAAAACAGTAGCTAGTTAAATAAATAGGAACAACATGATTCTGATTAAAACTATTTTTTTATTAATTCTAAAACGCCCAAATAAATACCTACGGTTAGGCAATGTCAAAACAAAGTAGTGACAAAAGAATCACTAAAAAAATATTCCTAACTCATTTTATAGCAGAATTACTATTCTGTCTAATTCTAAAATAAAGTAATTTTAAATAATTTTAACATGACTAATTATATTTTCTACAGAAACTACAATAAATTTGTAACCCAACAAAAAATAATTACTTAAAAATATTAAGTAGATTAAAAGATATGAATTTTTCAAATCTGAAACTATTCTGTTAAAACAGAAAACGAAAAATAAAACTAAAAAGAAAAACGGGCTAATGGGCCTATCTAGCATACAGGCATAATATAACTAATCGGGCCCTAGTGGTTAAACCAAGTCGGGCGGTTTAATAAAACCCTAACTAAACCGATCTAATCGAACTGAACCGGTTTATTTGAAATAAACCTATTCTTCTTGAGAGTTTAATCTACACCTCCGCGCTAGATCGAGACGGCGGAGGGAGTCCGGCGACTTACCGAGGCGGCGACGACGACGGCGGTTTCGGGCGGCGACGGTTCGGTGGCTCGGTGGTCGGGTCGACGGCGGAGACCTCCGTGAGTCTGGCGTGGCGAGAGGGGCTCGGGGTGGGGTCGGGTGAGCTCGAGGTGGCCGGGCATTGGGACGGGTTAATGGCGGCGCGGCGCTCTCGGGCTCCCATGAGCGATGCAGCGAGGAGAGAGGGTCGGCGAGGCGAGGGGGGAACGGGTCGAGGGGGTATAAATAGGGGCTCGACTTGGAGAAGGGGCGATCGGGCGAGGAGATCGGGAGGATCCGGGATCTCGGGATCTCCGTGAGCGGCGGCGTGGTTGGCGTGGGCGAGGGAAGAAGGAGGTGGGGCCGGGTGTCGGGGGAGGGGGGCGCGTCGGTCAGGCGACCGATCTGGGAGGGTTTCAGGCGAGGGGGTCGGTCGGTCGGTGGGTGGCTCGGGCTGGGCTGGGCAGGCCTGGTGCAATTGCCCTTTGGGTTCGATGCTCGGGCCGCTGGGTCTTGGTGGGCAGTTTGGCTGGGCGCCCGGGTTTTTTTTTTCTATTTTTTTGAAATGAAAGAGAGGGAAGTATATAATATATAAATATATATAGGACATATATATATCAAAATGATCAGAAAAAGATTTCCTACAACTGAACTATTTTTCAAGTTCAAATAAAATCCTCAAAAATTTACAAAACTCAATTAGTGTTGCAGTTGCAATAAAACCCTACAAAAATCATTTTAAAATACCAAAATAACTTCAAAATTATTTTCTCCTAATTTTCCATGGAAGGGAATCATTTTACCCTAATTTCCATTTATTTATTTTTTGGAGAAAAATAATTTGAACAAAATCCAAATAATCCCAAATTTGAAAGGGGGTTTCAAGACACTTTCAAATGACTTTCAATTTGATTCTTTTAACTTCCAACTCATATTTCATATAATTGAAGAAGTCATTTTATCTTCCCTCATGAAAATCATTGTGTTGCATAAAGCTTTGAATTTGAAATATTTTCAAATGAAATTCAAATCTTTTCAAAACCCTTTTCATTCCAAATGGAAGAAGTCATGTCATCTTCACTCTAGGGTTTTGTGTTGGAATGAACTTGAATTCATTGAGATCCAAAAGGGCAAAGGGAAAGTTTGGGAAAGTCATTTCATTCCTCTCATTCAACTTTCAAAAGTTTCAAATTTCACTCAATTTCACTCAATCAATCAAAC
Source organism: Aegilops longissima (assembly GCA_021605205.1). Classification (NCBI taxonomy): domain Eukaryota; kingdom Viridiplantae; phylum Streptophyta; class Magnoliopsida; order Poales; family Poaceae; genus Aegilops; species Aegilops longissima. The sequence goes on from CM038678.1 coordinate 622,689,448, forward strand.
AAACAATCGACAACAAGCATAGTTATTTATCTAATATAACATTCCAAAATTTAGAATTTTGGGATGTTACAAACCTACACACTTAAAATGAATCTCGTCCTCGAGATTCGAAGAGGCTAGCAAGAGAGGGTTAGGGGTTGGGGTCTTCTAGCAAATCCATTGATCTGTATGATCTAGTGTGCTACCACACTTAAAAGCATGGTTATTGTTCCGACAAAACTCATGTACTCCATTCCTTTGGGTTGACAATGTCAGTCTTCTCATATTGTAAGGATAATTCCTTCTCTGGGCTCTTCCGGTAGTGGCAAAACCTTTTCTTCAATTCCTTTGTCCATTCCTCTTGGTAAGGTTATTCCGAGACTGGTCTTCATAGCTAACGGGTCTGGCGCCAATTCTAAACAACTATCGATATCTCATGGTGGTCAACAATTTATGGCTTCTCCTGCAGAAAACGGGTCTGGGTTGAACCTCACCGTATAACCTACGGTTGGCAACGACTGCCATGTACATGGGTTTATCATCATACCATTTTAAGGCTTAAGCAAGGCTTCAACGAGCGTCGTCACTTTACTATGGGCAAGTCTCTCAGATTTACCATTCCAAATAGCAAGAGCGAATGATACGAGTAAGTCGGTATGGTGATCAATCCATTCCGCACCCAAATCATTACCTTGTACATGGTTTAGCGAATCTCGCATTCTAACACTCGGTCATCCTCACAAGCATTGCAGAATTTCTCTTGTCGACGAACCAAGTTCGGAAAATCCATTGATTCTGCAAGCCAAACAAAACATCTATCGTTTCTTCACAACTCTCGGGTTTTTGCGTAACCTCCTACGAAACGTCTACTGATCAAATCGCAGTCTTCCCAAAATTTCTTCTTCCAGCGGGTACTTGACCCTTATTAATTCCTGGGCCTGTGGGTTATGAGCCCACTTCAACACCTATACCAATTTCACTCATCCTTGGAGTTTCAATTGCTCCATTTTCCAACATTACACCTCCTGTAAATCCAATAGTACTTCTTCCTTCATACCCTTGTGGTGACGATCATACAAAACTCCATCTTATTTTGTCCAGCTTCCTTCTATGGACCGTCATGAATAACACATTTCTTTCTTCATTGATCATGTGGCTTTACGGAGTACTACGACACCAAAAAGAATGCACTAGTTTATCCATAAATCCCATTATTTTCATAACGATCTTTTATTACATCCTTAACCATTTTTTGTAAATCCAAATTCCAAAGTTTATTACAAATGCCGCCACCCACATGGTTTGGTATGGTCAGACATTACTTCCAACTTTATTTATTTATCTTCCTCGAGGATTCTTTAGTCCTGCTGGAATTGTGCGACATGCGCCTTGAAATCTTCAATCTTCGTTTCATCGTGGTGGCCTTGAGCTTCACCTCCATCATCTCTGCATGCACTTCTCTTAGGTATTCCTGAGTATAACGGAGTCTTGCTTGAGTATTTCTCGATCGGCGCGATGGCTTCCATGGCTGCTTCACGAACAGCGTCGAAGAAAGTTGCTTGTGGCACACGTGAGATGAAAAAGTATTGCCCCATCATCTTTGGGCAAACTCCTTTCAAACGGTGGAGGTGTACCTCCACATACCAAAGTTCCACTCCCTTTTGCATGAAGGGGTAGCCTTTGTAGACTGCATCTCCTTCAAGGTGAATATGCTTCATCATGTCCTTCAGGATCTTCGGGTAATCCTGATCACTTGTCAGGGTCATGATCGTTTCCGGACCTTTAAGGAAAGACTCGTAAAGGGTCGTCATCTGCAGTTGTAAAAAAAATGGTGCTCAGAATAAGGTACATATCTCCTGGGGCACACATTCATATCATCCAAACAAAACTTCAAACTCAATTTCCAATATCCAGTTTATGCATCACAACTCACTTTCTTCCATGTTCATCTAGAATATTAATTTCCAAGATAAAATTTAACAACTCCTTAAAGCCTTTCAGCATATGACATTTCAACTTTATTGAGTCATGAACTATTACAATCTCTGAGTAATCTATTACATAACTCAACTCATCGAACTCATGAAAATGAAATTGCTTTCTACTACTCTCATTATCCATATCAAGATTCCAACTACTCAACTCCAGCTTTCGTCTTGTTGGGACATTTAGTAGCATAATGTCCTGCTTCCTTGCAGCGAAAATAAAAGGTTTCCGACATGTCTCGGGGCTTCTTTGTGATTATGTAGGCTCCTTGGATTCTTGGCTTCTTTTCTGGACATTTACTAGCGTAATGACCTAAATCCTTGCACCTGTAACAAGTGATATGACTCAGGTCCTTCTCTGCGAAAATTGTGTTGTTCGGGGTTGCCTTCTTTTCTCTTCTGGATTTCTCTGTAATGATCGAGCTTCTATTTCCGAGGGTCAAACTTTACTTCATTGTCGGGAAATATCCCAGATACTCTTTTCTTTCCTTGGTGCAATACTGCGAAAAATGTCCTTCTTCTCCACATGAATAGCATGCATTGGAGTAGAATCTGTTGAGGCCTTCTCCATCAAGGTCTTCAACACATTCCTTCATCACTGGTTCTTTCATAACTTCTCGGAGGGCTTCTTTCATTCCTTCTTCCTGCTCCTGAATAGTTTGTTGCACCATGGGGTAAATGTAACATTGAGTTGGGTAGTGGGTGGTTCCTTCACACAAGAAATAAGTCACCTGACTAGTTGGGCATTCCTCACTGGGTGTTTCTCCTCACAATGAGGGCATCCATCCTTGTGTTCCTCCCGGTGTGTCCTATTTCTCCATAAATCTTGCAGCACAAGGTTTCTTCTTCGGTTATCATAGTGCTTCCGGATGAGACGTGATCTCAACAGGTCTTCTTGAATTCTTCCCAAGTCTTTGTTCCATTCCATCCTGTATAGCTTGATGCATCTGCCACCATGTTGCAGCACTTCCTTCAAAAATCTTGAGCGTAAGATACTTCATTCTTCCTTGAAACCAAATTGCTTCCGAAGTGATTCTCCATGTTTTGAATCCATAGCTCTACCTCCGGCTGAGTCTTCGGTCCAGAGAATATCAGTCCAACTTCATTCATCATCTATGGGTCCAAAAGTTTTGGGATGAGATATAAGAGAGGTGGGGAGGGATATACACACAATACAAACAATAGTTTTTGAAGAAACAAGTTTTACTTTGTGGCTGTCGGAAAACATCAAACAAATGACAGCTCACAAATCGCCGCATCTAACGTAAGTGTGTAACAGGGGTTTGGTCTTCTAAAGGTCAAATAATTCTTCAGATTCTTCAAATTCTTCAAGTCTTCAGAGTCTTCAATTGTTGCAGCTTCAACTCTTCTAATGCATGGTGAAATCCTCTTTACTCTGAAGTGGTCATCAGTTCTCTAATCCTTCTTGGAGCGTCTTCAGTTGATTCTTCATGTGATCAAAAGGGAAAAGGGGTATATTCTAACTGTTTGAGGTGAGAGTGTCTATTCGATAAAATCAGAAGAGATGAGAAGTAAGAGTCTTTTTGAAAATAAATTTTTAGAGATTTTCGGTCCTAGGGGCCTTCCGGTTTCTAGGGTCACGTTCTACAGTCAACATGTGCTCTGATACCATATCTGTAGCGACCCGACCTTAGACGGTCAAGCCTCTCTGTTTCGTGCCATCCTGGATCAAGATATCTTTGGCACACACAGTACATCAATGTATATATCAAAGTGCAATCACATGTATAATTAACGTAAAACTGATATATACCTCATAAGTCACAATGAAACAAATAGTCGGGTGTGGAGTCCCATCAACGCCATCGGCAGGTTGAGTGTAGACCGTAACCTCAGTATCGTAACTCTTACTCGTCGAAGAAAATCCTGCAACATGATACGTTGCAGCCGTGTAGGTCAGTACATTGAATGTACCGCAAGATCACAACATGAGAAAACAGATGGTAAAACTATACTATATGCAATTTGGCTTTATGGCTCTGGGTCTGAGTTTTGTTTGCGTAAAAGCTGATTTTATTTTCCCTACATCAAAGGAATAAATGAAGTCTGTACTATGGAGTTTTCTATCATGACATGGTTCCGCCAACCGATGTCTCATAGCCCAAAATTCATCATAAGTTGCCCACAATTAAGTTATCAATCCGGTATTGAGAGTTCCGAGATAGATCCAAGTCCAAAGGCTCAAATTGTCCGTAACCGGGGACACGGCTAATCGATTAGGTTTAAACCCTCTGCAGAGGTTTGTACACTTTACCCGCAAGATTCGATCCCTCTTTTTACGTTCTCGCACTTCAGGGTGTTTGAGAACAAGATGACCGAAACATGGTCTTCCGAAGAGTTCCCCTGACCACTGTCCGGTACTCATCCAATCCTACCGTAGTTCTACATCTGCTAGCACCGTCCTAGTCGAGTCACAACTAAGGTCAACCAAGCCGAGCCCATAGTGACTTGCGGTTGCACGAGGTAAGCTTCCGGCATGAAGTATTCTTCCGTCTCTTTGAGTCTGGGTGAAGCTTTCCGCAAGATGTCATGGCGCTTCTCCATGCATCCCGCCAACCTTTGGATTCTCCAGGTGCCCGTCAACCATCCTTCACCCAAGAGTGTGTATTGAATTCTTGTCTCGAGTCTTGAAGTCTTGAGGCCTTGAAGATGCAGTCCTTGCAGATTCCGTCATGAAGTTGTCGTCATTGACGTAGATCCTCCATTCTCACACCACTCCCGAGCACTCATACCAAACCCCGTCTACTATAGCGTAGCATTAAAATAAAATATCGTCCCGGGCTTGGTAACAGGGTGATGGGTTCCTACCTCATGCATACTACTCAACTACAAGAATTCAATATCACTACTGGAGGGTTTGTTGCGAAGATGACACTAGATGCAATAAAACACATAGGTATGAAAAACATGGTCAAAGTGAACTTGCCTTGTTGACGATCTTCGAAAGCTAGGGACTCGTGGTAGTAAGCTTCGCACTCCGGAAATTCTACCGAGACAAACAACAATCATAATAAGCATACAACATATGATCACTTAGCATAACAGCATATCAACATAACTCATGAAACAATTGAATCAAAATCCAAAGAAAACTCAAAAAAATCCAAATCAATATTTTCACCACATCATACAACAGCCAGGAAGTAGTTTTGCATAACAAAAATTTTCTTAACAGAACCTAAGCATGGATTTATGCTACCTAACAGAAAAGAAATCATCATGCAACTAGGAGCAAAAGGAACTACATTAAAAGCTACTATAAAACTCCTATTAGGTCTAAAACAATCCTAGCAAGTAAAAATAAAATAAAAGTTTTATTTATTATAAATAAAAGTTCATGCTCTAAAGTTACAGAAACTAACCTAGAATAAACTATCACATAGGAAAAATAAATTTATTTGCTAATTAAAACACTAGGAAAACAGTAGCTAGTTAAATAAATAGGAATAACATGATTCTGATTAAAACTATTTTTTATTAATTCTAAAATGCCCAAATAAATACCTACGGTTAGGCAATGTCAAAACAAAGTAGTGACAAAAGAATCACTAAAAATAATATTCCTAACTCATTTTATAGCAGAATTACTATTCTGTCTAAATCTAAAATAAAGTAATTTTAAATAATTTTAACATGACTAATTATATTTTCTACAGAAACTACAATAAATTTGCAACCCAACAAAAAAAGAATCACTTAAAAATATTAAGTAGATTAAAAGATATGAATTTTTCAAATCTGAAACTATTCTGTTAAAACAGAAAACGAAAAATAAAACTAAAAAGAAAAACGGGCTAATGGGCCTATCTAGCACCCTGGGCGTAATATAACTAATCGGGCCCTAGTGGTTAAACCGAGTCGGCCGGTTTAATAAAAACCCTAACTAAACCGATCTAACCGGAACTGAACCGGTTTATTTGAATAAACCTACCCCTTGAGGATCTAATCTACACCTCGCTAGATCGAACGGCGGAGGGAGTCCGCGACTTACCGAGGCGGCGGCGGCGCGGCGGCTCGGCGGCGACGGTTCCGGTGGCTCCGGTGGTCGGGTCGACGGCGGAGACCTCCGTGAGTCTTGGCGTGGCGAGAGGGGCTCGGGGTGGAGTCGGGTGAGCTCGAGGGTGGCGGGCGTTGGGGACGGGGGTTAATGGCGGCGGCGCTCTCGGGCGGCGAGCGATGCAGCGAGGAGAGAGGGTCGGGCGAGGGGCGAGGGGGGAACGGGTCGGGGGTATAAATAGGGGCCTCGACTTGGAGAAGGGGCGATCGGGCGAGGAGATCGGGAGGATCCGGGATCTCGGGATCTCCGTGGCGCGGCGTTGGCGTGGGCGAGGGAAGAAGGAGGTGGGGCCCGGTGTCGGCGGTTGAGGGAGAGGCGTCGGTCAGGCGACCGAGGCGGGAGGGTTTCGGCGAGGGGGGGGGTCGGTCGGTTGGGCGGGCTTCGGGCGCTAGGCTGGGCAGCCTGCCGATGCTTCGGGCCGCTGAGTGGCTGGGCTGGTTTTGGCTGGCTGGCTCGGGTTTTTTTTTTCTATTTTTTTTTGAAATGAAAAGAGAGGGAAGTATATAATGTATAAATATTTTATATAGGACATATATATATCAAAATGATCAGAAAAAGATTTCCTACAACCTGAACTATTTTTCAAGTTCAAATAAAATCCTCAAAAATTTACAAAACTCAATTAGTGTTGCTGTTGCAATAAAACCCAACAAAAATCATTTTTAAAATACCAAAATAACTTCAAAATTATTTTCTCCTAATTTTCCATGGAAAGGAATCATTTTACCCTAATTTCCATTTATTTATTTTTTTGGAGAAAAATAATTTGAACAAAATCCAAATAATCCCAAATTTTTAAGGGGGTTTCAAGACACTTTCAAATGACTTTCAATTTGATTCTTTTTAACTTCCAACTCATATTTCATATAATTGAAGAAGTCATTTTATCTTCCCTCATGAAAATCATTGAGTTGCATAAAGCTTTGAATTTGAAATATTTTCAAATGAAATTCAAATCTTTTCAAAACCCTTTTCATTCCAAATGGAAGAAGTCATGTCATCTTCACTCTAGGGTTTTGTGTTGGAATGAACTTGAATTCATTGAGATCCAAAAAGGGCAAAGGGGAAAGTTTGGGAAAGTCATTTCATTCCCTCTCATTCAACTTTCAAAAGTTTCAAATTTCACTCAATTTCACTCAATCAATCAAACAAACAATCAGACAACAAGCATAGTTATTTATCTAATATAACATTCCAAAATTTAGAATTTTGGGATGTTACACGTTATGTCACAATACTTATGTCTATTCTCTCTTATTTTACAAGGTTTACATGAAGAGGAGAATGCCGGCAATTGGAATTCGGGCTGAAAAAGGAGCAAATATTGGAGACCTATTTTGTGCAACTCAAAAGTCCTGAAACTCCACGGAATGTCTTAAAGTAAATAAAGAAAATCGTCGCCAAAGATGAAGGCGGGGCCCACACACCGCTCACGAGGGTGGGGGTGCCCCCACAGCGCGCCTCACCGTGGGCCCCTAGTGGCTCCCGATGCCCATCTTCTTCTATATGAAGTATTTCGATGAGAAAAAATCAGAAGAAACCTTTGGGGACGAGACTCACGCCGCCACCAGCGGAACCTTGGCGGAACCAATCTAGGGCTCCGTGAGCTGTTCTGCGGGGACACTTCCCTCCGGAGGGGGAAATCATCTATTGATATACTCTGATGATCTTAAGGCATTAGTCCCACTCTATGTCAAAGATAAAATAATTTGAAGCGGATGCCAAACCAGTTCGCGATCCTCAACGACGCTTGAATCCTAAAATGAAAGAAGTGGTAAGAAAAGAAATACTCAAGCTTCGGAGGCACGATAATTTATCCCGCTGTCTGATAGTGAGTGGGTAAGTCCTGTCCATTGTGTCCCTAAGAAGGGAGGTATTACTATTGTCCCTAATGATAAAGATGAATTGATTCGCAAAGAATTATTACAGGTTATAGGATGGTAATTGATTTCCAAATTAAATAAAGCTACTAAGAAAGATCATTACCCCTTACCTTTATTGATCAAATGCTAGAAAGATTATGCAAACATACACATTATTGCTTTTAGATGGTTATCTGTTTCTCTCAAATACCCGTGTCGGCTAAAGATCAATCAAAGACTACTTTTACATGCCCTTTTGGTACTTTTTCTTATAGACGATGCCTTTTGGTTTATGTAACGCACCTGCTACCTTTCAAAGATGCATGATGGCTATATTCTCTTTTTGAAAAGATTTGTGAGGTTTTCATGGATGACTTTTCCGTCTATGGTTCCTCTTTTGATGATTGCTTGAGCAATCTTGATCGAGTTTTGCGAGATGTGAAGAAACTAATCTTGTCTTGAATTGGGAAAAGTGCCACTTTATAGTTAATGAAGGTATTGTCTTGGGGCACAAAGTTTTAAAGAGGTATTGAAGTTGATAAAGCCAAAGTTGATGCTATAGAAAGATGCCATGTCCCAAGGACATCAAAGGTATAAGAAGTTTCTAGGTCACGGATTTTATAGGAGGTTCATTAAGGACTTCTCAAAATTTCTCGGCCTCTCATAATTTATTACAAAAGATGTACCATTTGTCTTTGATGATGATTGTGTGGAAGCATTTGAAATACTTAAGAAAGCATTAGTCTCGTGACCTGTTGTTCAGCCACCGATTGTAATTTACCTTTGAAATTATGTGTGCTAGTGATTATGCTGTAGGTGTTGTTCTAGGGCAAAGAGTTGATAAGAAGTTAAATGTTATCCATTATGCTAGTAAGACTCTAGACAATGCTCAAAGAAATTATGCTACTACCTAAAAGGAACTTTTAGCGCTTGTATTTGCTTGTGATAAATTCAGACCCTATATTGTTGATACTAAAGTAACTATTCACACCGATCATGCTGCTATTAAATATCTTATGGAAAATAAAGATGCTAAACCTAGACTTATTCGATGGGTTCTCTTGTTGCAAGAATTTGATTTGCATATTGTCGATAGAAAGGGAGCTCGAACCCTGCTATGATAACTTGTCTAGGTTAGAGAATGTTGATGACCCACTACCTATTGATGATAGCTTTCCGATGAACAATTAAATGTCATAAGCACTTCTCGTAGCACTCCTTGGTACGATTATGCTAATTATATTGTTGCTAAATTTATACCACCTAGCTTCACATACCAACAAAAGAAAAGTTCTTTTATGATTTGCGACATTACTTTTGGGATGACCCACATCTTTATAAAGAAGGAGTAGATGGTGTTATAGACGTTGTGTACCGAAAGCATGAACAGGAACAGATCCTACACAAGTGTCATTCAAGCTTATGGAGGGCATCACACTGGAGATAGAACTGCACATAAGGTATTGCAATCCGGGTTTTATTGGCCTACTTCTTCAAGGACGCCGTAAGTTTGTCTTGTCTTGTGATGAATGTCAAAGAATTGGTAATATTAGTAGACGCCAAGAAATGCCTATGAATTATTCACTTGTTATTGAACCATTTGATGTTTGGGGCTTTGATTATATGACCTTTCCTGCCTCTAATGGATATACACATATTTTGGTTGCTATTGATTACGCATTATGGGTAGAAGCTATTCCAACTAGTAGTGCTGATCATAACACTTCTATTAAAATGCTTAAGGAAGTTATTTTTCCGAGGTTTGGAGTCCCTAGATATTTAATGACTGATGGTGGCTCACATTTTATTCATGGCTTTCCGTAAAATGCTTGCTAAATATGACGTTAATCATAGAATTGCATCTCCATATCACCCACAGTCTAGTGGTCAAGTAGAATTGAGTAATAGAGAACTCAAATTAATTTTGCAAAAGAATGTTAATAGGTCTAGAAATAATTGGTCCAAGAAACTTGATGCATTATGGGCCTATAGAACTGCATATAAGAATCTATGGGTATGTCTCCATATAAAATGGTTTATGGAAAAGCATGTCACTTACCTCTCGAACTAGAACATAAGGCATATTGGGCTATCAAAGAGCTCAACTTTGATTTCAAACTTGCCGGTGAGAAGAGGTTGTTTGATATTAGCTCACTTGATGAAAGGAGAACCCAAGCTTATGAAAATGCCAAGTTATTTAAAGAAAAAGTTAAAAGATGGCATGACAAAAGGATACAAAAGCGTGAGTTTAATGTAGGTGATTATGTATTGCTATACAACTCTCATTTAAGATTTTTTAGGAAAATTTCTCTAAATGGAAAGGTCCCTCACGTTATCGAGGAGGTCTATCATTCCGGTGCCATAAAAATCAACAACTTCCAGCACAAACCAAGGTGGTAAACGGTCAAAGAATCAAACATTATATCTCGTAATCCCAAATGTTGAAACCAATATTTGAAACCTAACCCCGGAGGAATACATAAGGACACTTTCACTGCCTGATCAAAAGAAATAGGTATGTGGCACGGTAAGTAAACCGACTCCAAAAAAATTTTTAAGGCAATATTTCGCTTTTGAATATTTAGAAAATAGAATAAGTGGCAGCTCGGGAAGGACACGAGGCCTTCATGGTGGAGGGCGCGCCCCCCGGCCGCTTCTACCGCTGCGGAGCACCTCGTAGCTCCGGACTGCTTTTGCACAATACGAGTTAAAATTCATTATATATTCTCCAAGGTTTTGACTTCGTTGCAAATATCCTCTTTTCTTGTTTTGAGCTATTGCTGCTGCAGATTAGAGCAAGATGTCTTCAAGAGTCACGGAGAGAGCGGGTATCTAATCCGCACCTGAACCGAGGGTACACGATGACCACAATGGTTGGCCAGCAATGAAGGAAGAGATGGAGGCCGACTTGATGAGGGTAGATGCCATGGAGGATCAAGAAGTCACCTCTCGCCTCCAAGCCGATGAACACCAGAGCCTCCTATTCCAAACTCGGTTATCCTTCCAATGTTAGATTTCTTTCTTATGAAAATATGAGGAGGAGTGTCTTGTTCTCCCAGCTATGCAACACCCTTGGGTGCAAGGAGCTTTAGCCGTTGGAAAGCTTCATAAGGAAATAATGGACCTCAAGCAAGAAGTCAATAAGCTCGAGGAGGAGAACCGTATCTTGAGGGGAATCATCGCCAAGAATATTACACCAATAATAAAGAAGGAGACATAATCACATGGGTATGGGCACTCCCTTGGCAACGCAAGCTTGGGGAGGTGCCCCGCATCGTATCACCATCACAACTCCTATCTTTACTGCTTTTTCTTAGTTCGATCCTATTAGTAGTATCTTGATTTAGAGAATAAAGTCATGGTATGATCTAGTTTTGAAGTTTTGCTTTATGATCCTTCTATGTAATCGAGTCCGTGAGCTATATATATAATAAAGATTAGTGTTGAGTCAAGGGCTTGATTACTTGCCATGATCTTGGGTGAATAAAAGAAAAGAATACAAAGAAACAAAGAGTTCATATTGATCTTATTGAAAGTAATGACTTCACATAGAAATAGTATGATGATTAAAAGTTGTTGGGAGTTGGCAAATAGCATTGGTCGTCACAATTAATAGGAAGTAATAAGGAGAGAGAGGTTTCACATATAGATATATTATCATTGACATCTTTTATGATTGGGAGCACTCATTAAAATATGACATGCTAAAGAGTTGATGTTGGACAAGGAAGACAACATAATGAGTTATTTTTTATATCGAGATAAAGTATGTTGTTATGGATCCTCTAACATGTTGAGCTTGCTTTTCCCCTCATGTTAGCTAAATTTCAAAGCACCAAGTAGAGATACTACTTGTGCTTCCAAACACCCTTAAACCAGTTTAGCCATGAGAGTCCACCATATCTACCTATGGATTGAGTAAGATCCTTCAAGTAAGTTGTCATCGGTGCAAGCAATAAGAATTGCTCTCTAAATATGCATGACTTATTAGTGCAGAAATAAGCTTTGTATTTAACTTGTTGTGGAAGTAATAAAAGACTGCATAATAAAGTTCCACACAAGGGCAATATAAAGTGATTTTGCATTAAGATTTTGTGCATCCAACCATAAAAGCATGGCAACTCTCGCTCTCCTGCTAAGGGCCTATTTGTTATTATCTTCACCTTATGCAAGAGTCACGGTGATCTTCACCTTTCCTTTTCATTTTATCCTTTGGAAAGCCTAGCATGTTGGAAAGAACATGATATATATACATAATTGGATGTAGGGGAGCATGAATTTTTATTGTTGACATTACCCTTGAGGTAAAATGTAGCCACCTCAAGCGGTCAAGCTTCGTGTTTCGTACATCCTCGGATCAGTATGCGGCAATACAGATATCAATGTATATATCAAAGTGCAATCACATGTATAATTAACGCAAAACTGATATATACTCATAAGTCACAAACAAATAGTCGTGTGGAGTCCCATCAACGCCATCGGCAAGGAGTGTAGACCGTAAATCAGATCGTAAATCTTACTCGTCGAAGAAAATCCCTGCAACATGATACGCAGTAGTTGTAGGTCAAGACATTGAATGTACCGCAAGATCACAACATGAGAAAACAGATGGTAAAGCTATACTATATGCAATTGTGGCTCGGGTCTGAGTTTTGTTTTAAAAGCTGGTTTTATTTTCCCTACATCAAAGGAAAAATGAAGTCAGATCAGAGGTTTCTATCATGACATGGTTCCGCCAACCGATGTCTCATAGCCCAAATTCATCATAAGTTGCCGCTTGTTACTCAATAACTCGGTTATAATGGCACCGGTTGGCTGGTCGACATCCACAAGTTCCTACACTTTATTGATCGCCTTGAGATCCTTGGGGCTTTCAATGGTGGAAGGCCACGGGATATGTGTGCCACGCGACTCATTGAACAGGTCCAATCGGTCGAGAAACTTATGCTACGAAGTTTTTTCGTTATATATGTTGTTCATAAACTATTGCTTATACACGTTTTACCCTGTGATCTTTTGAAACAGAACTATCGAAGTTCTATTGTTCCTATAAGATGCGCAATGGTCGGGTCAACTTGCGCTTGGTCACAACATGATGTTTATGTCGACCTACCAATTCCCTTGAGGTGAAAAGATACTTATTCGTGGGTGGTCTCGATAATGAAGGCCCGCCCATCTTGGAGAATAGGATAGAAGATTATGTTCGTGATTTTCCATGGCTCTAAAGGAAAATCCTTTTATTGACCACGCCGAGATGAAGCCGCCAAGGTTGTGGATGCGCTGGCGCCGGGCCTTTCCGGGCTTGGCCCTCACCCTTGGTTAAATGTAGGAAAAGTAAAACCGAGGCTTTTGTAAGGGTTGAACCTTAAGTACTCATACTACTTTCAGCTTTTGTTGTTGGCCCCGGGTTTCAAAGGTTGTTATACTCCTGCTTTTAAAGTCCGGTGTTTCTTCACCCGCCTTCCTCAGCCGCCAAACCAAACCAGCCCGGGCCGCCGCTCGCCCCCATCGGGGCCAAAAGATGCATCGCCCCCCACCGCCTCCTAAATCATTAACACCACGCCCTCCGGGCCTTGGCCCAAGGGCGCCAGCGGGGTTGGTGGATATGCCAAAGGATGGCTTATCATGGGGGGTAGAACGTCAGGGTGCCCGGAAAAGGGATGAGGCGAAGGCATGCACGCCCGGGATCTTACCTAGCTTCGTGGCTCCCGGAGATAATACCCCCGCTGCTCTCTCCGTGATGATCACTATGGCAAAGGGGTACAAGGTTGCTCCTTGAGTTGTTCGGGGTGAGGGGAGAAGGCACGCTAGCTCTTTCTTCCTCTATGTGTTCTAAACTATTAGGGTCCAACCTCGATGGTGTCCCGGGGAAAGGCTCTTTCGGGGTACAATGGTAATCCGGGGTGCGGGTCCCACCCCTTTGCCTCCGTCGCCTTTCCACCGCCGGGGCCCGCGATAGTGGGCTGCCGACGGGCCGACGGGGCCGACAGTTTTGTCCGCCGGGCGGTTTGCCGGTTATGATTATCGAGCGCCTAATGACGCGTTGGTTTATGGGGTCGGAAAAAGGTACTCCGACGGGATCACCGCTGCATTCCCGCCTTGTCGGTTAATGGCATGGGGCCCGTGGGGGGCGGCCGACTCGGGGCCGATTCCCAACGGTCCGGCTTGGGCGCCGGTTTTTTCACCCCCGACAGGGTCCCGGGCCTCCGGTCGAAGACAGCCGGGGTCGGGGCCCCACGGGCTGATGTCGGCCGGCATGGCAACAAGTCGCGGATGCGATCCCCGCTGACGGCCGGCGCCCGCCCTTCGTGAACAGGAGGAGGGTGGGCGGGCGGCCGCACCCCATCCCATCCGAAGGCGAGGCGGAGGTGGTTGAGTCGCGGCCGACTCCCCATAGTCGGCCTCTCCGAAGCCGCCGCTGGGAGTCGGCTTATCTCGCCGCCCCGACTCGCCGTGAGGGGGTCGGCCTTGCCCGATTCTTGGCGGCTCTTCGCCTTGGGGTCTTGAGGAGGCCCCCGTGTCTTCAAAAGTCCGGCTCGGGTTGGCCTACCTGGGCCCAATACCCGCAAAGAGTCCCCGGGGTGAGGGCCGAGGGCAACATGTCGAGGAGCCTCAAAGCATTCTCCGTGGAAGAAATTGGCTTTGCGGCCTTTTCAGGCCGACTAGCCGAGTCGACTGGAAGGCCATCTTGCCCTTAAAGGATTTGAAAGTCGAAGGGGATCGTGCAGCGTGTTCGATAAGTTCCCGTGCCCTTTCGCCATCGTGCGGCGCCACGCGGCGGGCCCCCCACCCACGCACGCGACGGATAGGCCGCAGCGGGCCCATCATCGCCCGCTGCGAAATATCCATTGCGGCCGCATCAAGGGTTGAGGTTCCCACGCTGTAATCGCGCGCAGAACTTCGTGGGTTAAATCATGGGGGGGGGTCCCGGCAAGATCCCACGCCGCCCCATCGCTTTCACCTTGAGCCTTTGGGCAGGGGAGGGGGCCACGCCACCATCTCCCCTGCTTCGCTTCCTTGCCTCTTCTTTCTTGCCGCCGCCCCAACCATGCCACGCCGGCGATGAGTTTTCTCCGCTGTCCGATTTCGCCACACGCCCGCGCGGGACGGCGGGTGGACGACCCAACCAACTCCGCCAGACCGCCGCCCCGCAAGAGCCTAGTGCGGACCCACGTGCCGGGGAGAAATGTCGCCGCCAAGGAGGGCGGGTCGATTCCGCCGACCATGCGCTTTGGGCTGCCCGAACGGTTTCTTCCGGTTTCTTGAGTTCCACGGGCCCACCGCACACCTCACCCAATACGAAAGATGGCTGCCTTCCCACCGCGGGCTTCTGGCGTTTTCCCCACCATCGAGCCGGGGGAATTCTTCCGCCCGCTCGCCACACGCCGCGGCGGCCGGTTCCGGCGGCACCTTCATCGCGATGCGGAGATCGGTGGTCGAAACCTGTTTCCCACCATTCCCGACGTGGTGGATTGGCAGCGATCTTATTTATGTGAAGAACGCCGCCCCAAGGTGACGGGTAACTGGGCCACGGCCGGGCATCAAGGGGAGGCTTTAGCTGGTCCCACCGGCCAGACGCCGACCGCCGGGCCGCCGCCGCAAACCTGGTGCCGACGCAATGGAGGGCTTGATCGGGCCCTCGCAGTTTTCGGGCGCGCCGAAGTCCTTCCGGCTAAGGCCGTTTCATCGACCGCCGATGAGCGCCACCAGACCCCATTCGCGTGTCAAGAACATGCCCCACGCGAGGTGGTGGACACGGTGAACTACTTAAGCAATCTCACGGCGGATTGGTAGTTCGGCAAGGAGCCGATGCCGCCAACCCCCCCCTGGGTAAGTCGCCTCTTCCTCTTTTTTTTTTTTCAATTAATCCACCTCCCGATTTTTTTGGTTTTTTAGTTAGAACCCCCTCATGCAGCCTTCACCGGCACCACGGGCCGCCCGGAGTTCGCCCCGACCGGGCAGAGAGCAACGCCGACGACCCTAACTTAGGGGCGGGGGGCGGGAGGCCGACCCAAGGAGGAGGAGGATTGACGACTTTAGGCCCCGGCCCCTTTGCCGACCGGGCTCAAGATGACCGGGGGGGAACCCCCGCCAACCAAGGCCGGGCCAGCCGGGCCAGTTCCTTGGCTTGGTGGCGAGGCGGCCGAAGCGCTGGGGCCGGCTTGCCGGGGTCGGTCGAAGTTCAAGGGGGCCGCCATTAAGCGGAAGAGGCGGTCAAGGCCAACCGCCCGCAAGGAAGTGAGAAGGCCGCCACGTCTCCGGATAAGTGCTTCCACTTTGGTCTTGTTTTCTTCCGAATCTTGTCCAAATCTTTTTACACGCCTTCCTCGCATCGTGGCTCCCCTTATCTTAAGAGGGCGCCCGCCTCCGCCATTGTCGGCAGAGACGCCCATACCGCCGGATCGACCCCACCACCCCGGAGGCGACGGAGCAGAACGCCAGGAGAAGCGCGAGGAAGAAGC